>CAJVQA010005361.1:0-16237 GCA_910591915.1 Cetraspora pellucida | reverse complement strand
TGTAGAACTATGATTAGTCTATCAGTATATTAGGTTGGTCTAATATCTTTTTTCTTTAGTTTATTCTGATGATCTGGTTAGTAGTATCTTCAAGACTCTCAACCTAGAGATTTTTATCTATTCAGATATTACAACAGAATATTACAACTTTGGTATTCATTTTTTTGAACTAGTCTTTACAGTAGGATTATTAAAGATCTAACTACTTCTCTACTTAGATCTTTCTAAATAAACTTCTTATTATCTAATTTTAACAAATTTACATAACTACAAAGACTTATCTAGTATTTGCATTATTTAATTTGTTAGTTTGTATTCTTCTGTATAACTAGTTACACAAATACTCTATAATCTGTCAGTTATGCTAATATGATTGTTATTACAGATATCTTAATCTAATTATTAGTAACAGTTGTCATAATGCAAATATTACATAGATGATTATTTAAAATTTTGCTATCAATAAGATTTAAATACTCAATTTAATATTTGAAAGGTTGACAACCTGACCACTTTATTAGGTTATCATACTTCTTTTTTTATAATTATAATTTTTATATAATATCAAAAACTTTAAACATTTTAATATTATATAAAAGTAATAATTTTTTTTTAACTTTGATAGTTATAATGGTAAAGTTTAGGATACAGAAACATGAAGCATGTCTTAAGTCCAAAGGACATGCCTTTGTCATATAATGTTTAAAGTTATTTTAATTGACTAATAAGTTCAGATAAACTAGAACTATAAATACTAAATCAACATGTAAGATTTTTAAAAAGTTGTAAACTATGTGTTAATCATATAATTTAAAAAGAGCATTCTATAAGTATGAAAGACATGCCTTAGCTCAGAGGTATGCCTATATGGGTATGTTCAATTTTTTCTTTATACTTTAAACTCTATATAATGATCAATTAGTTAGAAGTTTATTTATAAATGCTTAGTATAAATAATATATAAATATAACTATATCTAATTCTACATGTTATTATCATGTAGTTATTCTAATTGATACTTATAAGTAACCTGCTGCATCAAACCTGCTAAAGTCTGGATTGAGCTTGTCTGTTTGTTGCCCTACAATTAAATAGCATCAATCTGATACTATTTGTTCATAGCAAGATAAAAAAATAAAAAATTTTTTTTATTAAGAAAAAAATATACTAAAAAATATATATATAAAGAAGAAATATAAAAAAAAATAAATATTATGAAATAAAAGAAAAGGAAGTTGCTGATAAAGACTAAATAAATAATTATTAATTATAAAAACTATATCAATCGATTAAAAATTATGTTAAGGATGACAATCCTAATGTAGTGGTTGAGTTGTCATTCTCCAAGCAATAGGTTCGATATTCAATTTCCATCAGTAACAGATTTTGAAAAAATAGACTGATTTCAGCAAACTTATCTGTGATCTGGAGTTTGTAGATTCTGTAATTTTGGTTATACCAAGACTAACTTTGGATGTGTATAATGTTATATAAATAAATTCGGAAAGTATATACTTGGATTAGAAGCCTGCTTAGAAATCCTAAATGGAGAGATAGTACAACTTTCGACAATACTATCTGTGAAGATCTTGATCTGCTGAAGGAAACCTAAAGCAGATGATCTGTATAGGCAAAAACCTTTAGATAGAGGATCCACCAACCTGGCCACTGGTTAATTTGAGCATGAAGTCACATCATGCAGGACTAACTAGATTGGTAGTATAGGAGGACTTGCAAGAATAGACAGGTAATAGTAAGGTTGTAGACGGAGTGTACTGGGGTTGTATGAACTTTGCAAGGGTTGTAAACTAGATTTAGCTGTAATTTGAGATACAGAAGGCTCTAGTAATGATGTCTTGAGGATAATTTGCATGAAATAAGGCAGAGGTCCTAAGGGTATAGATAAGCATCTAGAACTTCTTGACTAATATCATGTAACAGAGATGTTCTAGTGATAACAGTAAGGATTATAGTACAGAAGATTTAAATAGACAACACCTATAGTTGGGTTGCAAATATGGCAGCTAGTATAGAACCTATATATAGGTAAACTACTTAAATTAGACACCAAAAGTGTACATGTGGCTAGATATACTTTCTAATATAAGGTAGCTTCTCTGAGGTAATTGGACTGTGAATTATTATGTCTTACAATACTAAATAAAAAAGCCTTAGTCCTCAAAAGACTAGTTTAAATATAAAAAAAAAAAAAAACTAAAAATTATATTACTAAATACAGTAATCTCTATTTTAATTTTATCTAATTAATATATTTAATACTAAAGTTTATATTCTAAAAGAAACAATTTAACTAAAACTAAACTAATAGAGAATTTTTTATATGCCAAATACTCTAATTTCTTATTACTAGATCCATCTTTATATATAACTTATCATATTTTTCATCAGATCTTATATTTCGATACTTGTTACATTTTGATCAATCATCTCATTTTTTGCTAAAAATCTCTAATCTTATCTTATTGTTGTATTTTTTTCAAGATATATATACTTATATTTTATCTATAATACAAACTTTTTCAAAATAAACCTGATAAACAATTCTGATTTAGAAGAATCAATAATGCTAATTTTAATAGAGATAAGCTAGATTGTCTATTTTTTGATAAAAATTTCTTAGAAAAAAATAAGAAAATTTTCTAGATCAATTGTAATGAACATAAGAATTTATATTATATAAAATAGTAAATTCAACTAGGCTTTTATCTTTGCTATTGCTTAGATATAGTTTGATAAATTATTCTTAATTGTAATTAAAATTACTTTTTTAATAATTTCATAGACTTCTATCAAAGAACCAAACCCACAAGGAGTTGATTTTTTTAATTCTTTTTTATATCACCTATATGTAATCTGAAACTCTTGAACTCAGATACTATATAGTAAAGTTTTGTTATATATAATCATACTAATTATATAATTTTTATAAATTGATATGTATAAGAAAATTGGTACAAAAGATTATTAGAAAGAGTGTTGAATAAGTAATAGTAATTTGTTATTAATTTTTATTATAAAATTTATATCTTTTAACTACAATCTACTATTTAATAATTTTTGCAAAATTAATAATATAAATTATAAATTATACTAATAAATATTTTATAAAAATTTTTTAAAAACTGTTAAAAGATCATAATTTTAATATTAAAAATATTATTTTTTAATAAATAATATAGTAACTTTGATCAAATACTTACTTAGAAAAATAAAATTAAGTTTTTTAAATAATCTTTTTAAACATCTAATTTTAATTTTATTAAACATTTATTAATTAAAATTGATTAATATCTTAAGAATTTTCTTAATTAAATTTTAAACAAATAAGATTTTTAAAAAATTCAAATACTTTAATAAGAAATTAATTTCAAAACTGTATGAATCTAATTAAATTAATATAAATTTGTAATGTAATTAAATCTTGAATAGCTATACCTAATAGTAAAGATAAAAATCAATTAAAAAAATATTTATTTTTTAATATAAAAAAATTTTGTACTTTGAAATAATATTATAAAAAACAAGCAAAAATAATGCAACATATTAATTTAAATAAAATAAAAAATTCAATTTATTATTTTTTAAAAAAATTTTATTGATAAAAATAATACTATTAGAAATAAAAACATTCTAGTTAGGTTCTAATAGGTTTTAAGTAAATTAATAATTTTTAAGCTGATTTTTTATTTTTTAGTTCTTAATTAAAGTTATTAATTATAAAATTATAAATTTTACTTATAATTTTATAATTAATAACTTTAATTAAGAACTAAAAAAATAAAAAATCAGCTTAAAAATTATTAATTTACTTAAAACCTATCAGAACCTAACTGGAACTTTTTCATTCCCAAATACTATTTGCGAATTTAATAAAAAAGAATAATCGAAAACGATCAAACCATTTTTTTTATTTTGCTTCATTATTTATGATCGTCACTGTATATATTTAGATGTTCTTTGTATACGACTTTATATTAATATGATAGTTAGGGTAAGTATATCGATATAGTTAAAATAAATACGTAGTCTTAAGTAATAACGATATACTGTGATATGATAATTGATATACATGTTATGATCAACACATTGTTACCGTTTTAATACGTAAGTGGCAAATGATCGAGCAACATATATGCGTATGAATTTGTGGCGAAACTCAGACCCTAAACTATAAAAGGATTAATTATTATACAAAGGGCGTATGACTCTTGCATGATACCATATTATAAGGGATAGCGATCAACTGATTTATGTTATTTAATGTGTCATTCTTAGAGTCAGCGTCATTTTTTGTCAATCATAATTTAAAAATTTTTTTTTATCGGAAATGCGTCAATCAAAAAATTATGCTCGTTCCTCCTCTGTAATTTCTAAAAAAATGGATTCAGCAGTTGTATTGTTCGAAGAGGTTAAAGGAAAAGAGAAGGAAATCGACGAGCATGATTCATTCTTTTGCGAAAACGACAACATAACAGAGCACTCTCCGAAAAAAGATAAAATCTGTCATTTTGAAAAAATCCCTTTGGAAATTAAAGTTAAAATTTTCAAATGTTTGGAAATAGATGAAATTGTTAGGGTATCACTAGTAAGTAATTAATAAAAAAATTATTTATACTAATAATTTAAATAAATTGTTCTAAGTTTTCTATTTAAAGGTTTGTCATAGTTGGCATGAACTTGCTTATGACGGTTCATTATGGTCAGAAATAAATTTGGCACTTTTTTATCGAACGATAACTGCAGATCAAATTCTTCGATTGAGTAAAGCAGCAGGAGGTTTTTTGAAAGTTGCAAATTTTCGGTATGATATTCTTATTGTTAATTTTAATCTAGAATTTTAGTGTTTTTTTTATATATATATATTTCAGAGATAGATCTATAAATCAATAGAAATTGATGACATAATTTCTGGAAAAAGTAGATAAATTTATACGCTTACTTAATAAGGACAATAATATAATTTTTTTTTTCGCATAGAGGGTGTGTCCAACTTTCAGCATATCATCTAAAAGAATTGGCTCCGTGTTGTCCAAACATCCATACTCTTCAACTTTCTGGTTGTCGCTTCCTTGATAATGGCTCCATTAACACTCTACTTTCACATCTTGATAACCTCGAGGTATTGGATCTATCTGGATTACTTGTCATAATGGATTCGACATGCAAAATACTTTCCAGAAAATGTAAAAAGTTGAAGCAGATTAATCTTAATTGGTGTCAACAAATAGATTCTGCGGGAATAGAGATTTTGATAAAAGGATGTCAAGAATTGGAATGTTTAAAAATTAATGGTCTTTCAAAAATTTCGGAACGAATGATGATGAAAGTAGCATCGTTACCAAATCTTAAAAATTTATCAATGGAATCATGTCCAACATTAAATGATGAACATATTTTTACCCTATTCAAGAATCAACCATTACCATCTCCTTTAACACATATAGATTTATCCAACAATCAACTTTTAACTGATGAAACCTTAAAAGAATTAGGAAATTCATGTCCAGAACTAACACATTTACAAGTTCATGAATGTACAAATTTCACGGATAATGGATTCATATATATCGCATCTAAATGTACAAGACTTGAGGTGATTGATTTAGAGGATTGCCCGTGCATTAACGATGAGGTTCTTCAATCTTTCGCAGCTCATCTTTCAGATCTTAAAAAGATTTGTTTAAGTTATTGCGAACTTATTACAGATGATGGAGTAATCACACTTTTACAACAATGCACAAAGATATTTCATATTGATCTTGATCATTGTCAGTTGCTAACCGATGCAGTTTTACATAACCTTTCTTTAATATTGAATGATAGCAGGGTGAATTATATGGAGGTAGAGATATTTGATTGTCGAAACATTTCAATTTCTGCGGTTAGAGAAACTGTAAAGAAAGCTACAGATTCTGGAATACATTTAAAGCTTAAAGGATATTATTCGTGGCAGGCTAACAACAGTACAGATTCCGAAGATGATGATAATGGAGGAAGAACTGGTGGATCTAGTTGGGTTAGAAACAATAGGTTAATTAGACGTCTTACTGGTACACATGGTGGTTCATTACGAAGCCATTTAGGGGCGGCATTTCATATTAGAGGTACTAACAGGGACAATAATAGAGGCGGAACTAGGCCGAATTATGCAGGTAGAGGAAGTAGGAGTTGTGTTATTTTGTAAATAATGATGCTAAAGTTGTGCAAAATTAACTATTACCATTAAATTAGAATGCTAATAGCATTTAAGTTCTCTAGCATCAATATATTAAATATCTTTTTTTTTTTTTTTTGATTAGTTTAAGTGAAAATATGACTTTTTTTATCATTTATTTAATTCAATCAAAATTTAATATTTGATATTTCACAACCCATTTATGCCCGAATGATTTGTAAGATTTTATTGTAATTTATGTTAACGGGTGGGAATGAAAATTTTCCGTTGTTTTTTATGTATGTACAATATATTTTTTTAAAAAATAAAATCTTTCCCGCTTGCTCATCCGAGTTTATGAGAATTTTTTACTTGTATATAATAATTAAGTCCTGACTTATCGGATTTTTTTTATGATAAATGTGTAACTGCCACATGATCGACCGTTTACGCGGATGATAAAGTTACACGGCCTAAGAAAAAATTCGCTAATCTCCGATGAGCCAAGGTCGAGATATAATTATTAAATAAATTCTTCTCTCTTGCGTCATTTATCAAAAAACTGTAAACAAAATCATTTTTTTTTAAATAATTATATTGCAAAAATAAAATCCTCATCACTTTATTCATTGGTAATAAATTCAATTCCTAAATTGTCTTATGATTTAATGCATATAATATGCATCGATCCTAAAATGAAAACCATTACTGTCACCAAATTAGTATCGCCACCTGCACAACTTATGTATGTACTTGTTTCTTATCAATGTGATATGTCTGTACAATAACTAGATACTTATTCAATAAGCACACATAGGTAAATGTTCAGCACCCCAAAACCCTTATTTTAACTTTAATTTTAACCACTAATCCTAATCTTATTAAACTTTAGATTTAGGGTGTTACTATAGGAAAATAAAATATATGTAACGTTGAACACCACCGGCATCATTCATTTATGTGTCGTAGTTGTTACACAGAGATGGAAACCCAATATTCGAAAAATAACAGAATAGACAATTTTGGGTCAGGTTCAAAAATTTTACTAACGAAATCGTAGCCCACTCATTAAGTAAAAATGCTAACATGATAATTTTACTATCATTATAAAGTAGTTGATTGGTATATTGCTTAATGCTGGACTGATCAACCCTAAATTTTAGTTCGCCATAATTTACCTACAAGTGACTCAGGTGACAAATTTGCATTCAGTACCCGTCATTATGTAATTTGAAAATTAATTTTGGTTTTAGGGTTAGGGTTATGATTAAAATTATGGTTTAGAATAAAAAAAGTTTTAGTATGATTTAGAATTAGAATAAAATTACAAATTTCTCATCTGAATTTGGTCAGTTCCTATGGGGGCATTGTATTACAGTGAATTGGATAGGACTCAAACTGAGGAATCTAGTTTGTTTTTAATTTTAGACCACTTGTGTGATAACATCGACTTGTGTATGCAAATATGTAATTGAAATTTTATGGTAAAGTTCTTAAGAAACGGTTGAACGTTTTCTAAAACAAAACAAAATCTGCTTTTTTAAATTCTTACAAAAACGTAGGAATCAATTCATTATTTCTTTAAGCCACTGCTTTACAAGGCTTTTTATCGTTATGAGATTCAAAGATGCATAAACGCGTGAATCACTAATACATATATGGAGTCTTTGCCCTGAATTTTCAAGGCAAAAACCCATTTGACTTTGACCATGTGACATGGCACAAGCAAAGCAAGAATAGATTCCTTCTTATATATATACACATATATTTGAATTTTAATCCTGTTTCTTATTCCGAAAGTACTGTACACAAAAACGATCTTAAATATTCGTAAAGGTATTTGTATTTTGCAAAAGATGGTTTGTGAATTTATTATTCCATCAAAAAAAAAATGAAATAATGTACCACTAAGCAAAAACCGAAATATGTGTGTAATATGGGCAAAATGTCATCGTACAGAAAACTAAGTTTGAATGATCACTTAATAGTAATTCGACCCATTTCTTCCGTTTTTCCACGAGGAATCTTTAATAAAGTAATGTTAAACCTTCTAATATTTGTAAACATTGAACTTTCATAGATACAGACCTTTATTTCAAGCAATCCATCCTGATAATTTGCATCGATATCTTCTCTCGTCACGGAAATATCACGAGGTAAAAAAACGTGTTTCCGGAAGCGCCCGATGTTACGTTCACGAACGCGCGATGTTGCACATTCGTAAGTAAATCCTTTGGATTCGCCTTGAATAATTAGTTCACGATCACGAAGATCAATCGAAATATCTTCTTTAGGGACTCCCTAATACAGGAAGTGTTAATAATAAAACTCTCTATTTCCTTTCAATGAATAAAACTTACGGGTAAGTCAACATGGACAATAAAGAATTCGGTTGTCTCAAAGACGTCAGTAGCTGGTCTAAAAATGTAGTGGAGATTTTCAGAGTATGGAAAATTTTCAAATATTAAGAAAATTTTGATGAGAACCTCCAAACAACGTCTCCTTCTCGCTCAGTCATAACACGCGATTCTACATGACGTGGTATACGATCTTGAATAGGCACCCGACGTCTTGCTTCTCTATCTCCCAACCCCCATCTATCGCGATTTCCCCAACGATCACGAGACCCCCAGCGATCAGACCGATCGGTGTTTCCGGAAGGCGTAGTCAAATCATTCACAAAAAGGTAAGGAAGACCCAAATCAAAGGTTGGATCATAAAAAGGATCCAAAAATCTTTCGAAAGGATCATAATAAGCCATGATTTAAAAATTTAAAACCAATTTGCTACTTATTATTGCTTGAACTTTGGTCCCTTTTATACCAATAAAATTCAATGACTTACGTTTTGTAAAGTTTACATAATGATCAAGTCATTTTTTTTCATACATAAAAATTATGTAATTATTGTTTTCATAAAAAAGGAGATATTACCGTAGTTTAAAATGACCTTACGTAAGACCTTATAATTTGAAGTTATGCGAAATTTATTATAAAATTTGGTTTAAACTAAAGCCCTTAGACGTGTGAAATATTTCCATTAATATTAACTTTTTATATCTCATTAATCTTATACTTTTTAACCATGATGGTCGGGTATATCAATTGAATATTCTTTATTAATTATTAAATATCAATATACAAATTATCATCCTTCCTAGACCCAAATTATTATGCTCACGTGATTTAGTGTTTGTGATTTTTGGTAAGTGGATACGCGAAATTTGCTTTAACAGAATATGCTCGGGTGTTTAAGGATCGGTTGGTCATTGAACGATGAATTTGGAAGAAATTTCACTTTAAACTTCTAGCTAACCTATAACTACTGGTAAATACGTAGATAGGATAGCGTAATTTGCGTCATGATTGGCTAATTTTGGGGTCTGACCCTATATGGCAGATCACGAATGTTATAATTTTATACGTAACTCCTGAGCCGAAAACTTGCACATTAAAAAAATGGATTCCGATCATATGGAATGTTCTGAAGACGAGCGACCCCCCTCACCAATCATGTCCTCTGGAACTATTAAAGGGAAAGGGAAAGCTTCTAAAGAATTTGCTTCGCAAGTAGAGGATAACTTGCCATGGTGTGTTAAAATAAACTTCGTTTCGGGTGATTTAAGACGCTTTTAACAATTTTTCGACGCGTTTGGAAATGATAGGGTAGAAAAATACCGCCCACAGACACTCGTCGAACTTGTATCTCACAAAGAAATTACTTCTACAAGTTATTATAATTTTAAATTTTCACTCTTTAAGTCATTTACACGCTCGTTTTGAGAATATGAGGCTCAATAATCCTCGTGTTCATTTATCATTAGTCGAAAGGTTTATCAATGAAGGTCGCGTTCCGCATTTATTGTTTTACGGTCCACCTGGAACTGGTAAAACATCAACCATATTAGCTTGTGCGAGAAAGTTATATGGTGATGATTGGAGGTCTATGGTTATGGAAGTAAGTGGTTGCACTCTCTTAAATTCTGTGAATATTTTTTGCAATTTTATTGAATAATAACTTTGGCGCGTATATTAAAGTTAAATGCTTCTGACGAGAGAGGCATAGATGTTGTTCGCGAACAAATTAAAAATTACGCTGGTACACGTAAAATGTTTAGGTATGGACAAATAAAATTTTTATTTAATGGTTTTCCGTGAGCTTTTTGATGAACAAATGCCTAACATTATAGCGCCGGTTTCAAATTAATTATTCTGGATGAAGCTGATGCAATGACCCAACAAGCTCAAAATGCGTTAAGAAGAGGTTATTGTTTTTCAAAATTTGATTCATATTATCAAGAAAATAATACTAATCTCATTATTTTATGGTTTTAGTTGTGGAAAAATACACAAAAAATGTTCGTTTTTGCATAATTTGTAATTATGTCTCTAAAATTATTCCTGCTTTGCAATCTCGATGTACTCGATTCAGGTTTTCTCCGATTGAACAAGATCAAGTGAAATCTCGTTTGGATTATATTATTCAAAACGAAAAGTATCGTATTCGTTACAAACATAGATGCTGGTGAAATTAAAATTCACCAATTCAATACCAAATTCGCCAATAGTGGTGAAATTATTTCACTATTCTAGTTTAGTTTCGCCAGTATCTTTAGTTACAAGTTTCAATTATTTAGTCCACCTTACGCGTTTTTACGCATTTAACACTTACTTTTACTATTCAAGGGTTAATATAACCAATGATGGTATTTCTGCATTGTTGAAACTATCGGGTGGCGATATGCGAAGGGCTTTAAACGTTCTACAGGTATCTCTTTTTGTTTTAGAGTATATCCTTGTTCGTAATTGATACAACTATATATATATATTTTTTGGTAAATCTATTAGGCATGTCACTCCGCTTATGATTTTATCAATGAGTCAGTGGTTTATGAATGTACGGGAAATCCTGAACCTACAGATGTTAAATACATTGTTAATACAATGTCAAAAGATGAATTCTCATTAGCATACTCCAGTTAGTGATTTTAATATAAATTACGTCATCATCATTATATTAATCATATTAATCATTCATATATTTATTTTAATAGATATTAATAAGATGAGAATCGAAAAAGGTTTTGCCTTACAGGATATTGTAACAGAATTATTTAAATACTTTTTGAACCAACGCGACTTTTCTGCTAAGTCGCGAGTTTACTTTCTTGATAAACTCTCTCAAATCGAGTATGAAATATTTTCTTTCATTATATTACTTATTTTTTTCAAATTAACGACCAGCCTTATATGATTGTCCTCTTTTCAAATAGATATAGGCTTGGTACTGGTAGTATCGAAAAGTTTCAGCTAATTTCATTGTTAGGATCATACAAAATAGCAATAGGTATGGATGGGGAAGAGATGGTTTTATAGGCTGAAAAATAAAATAAACGAGTAATTAAATAAGCTAAATAAAATGACTCTTAATTTGTAAACTTTTTAGAATTTATTTTATTTTTATTTATAAACTAAAAGAAGTGTTAGGCATTATCTGATTAGAGTTTGGAACCGGTTTTATTTTTCTTATGTTAAATCAGATTAAAACCGGTTTTAACATAAGAAAAATAATACCGGTTCCAAACACTATATCTGATTTTGTTTAAGTATAATGGTTTAAAATATAATTCACCAATATATATATTATTTTACAAAATTTTATTTTTTTAGTTTTTGTTTTTGAAGCTATAAGTTTATTTAACTTTTGTTAAATGTATGTTTTTAGAAGTTTTTTAATATATTGCAAGATATATATTAGTTATATATTTTTGATTTTTATTTAAGTGGTTGGTTCATAATTAGGTTTTATATCAAATGTTATATTTGCAAGTTAATTACAAATTTTGTTTATAATATGCTTTATTATAAAACATTTTTAAGAAGTATTTAAGATTTATTTAAGACAATTACTATTTGTACACGGGTGTATGTACCCGGACGATATCAAATCTCAAAATTCCGACTATGAAATCACCTTTTTGCTTCAAAAAATAAAAATTTCTTGTGAAAGTTTGGTATAAACTATATTTCGCCGCAATCCCTGGCCTACCCTACCCTAACCATAAGCAATGGTTTAATTTTTATTCGTCTGATTGGTATGTTGCACGAATTTGAAATTACAGGATTAATAAAATTAATACCCGTGTACAATAATAAATTTTCTTTAATATTTTTTAAATTTTTTTTTTAATTTTCGGCAGTTTTGTCAATATTATTTATTAAGAGAATTGTATAACTAACTATACAAATATTAGGTTTAATATTTTCTAGTTACTATAATAGTGTTTAGAGATAGTCTGTTGACTAGCACAAGTTCATACTTATTTGCTAAAGGTCATTCTAACTAGTTTTTGAAACTGTTTCAGAAGGTCTTTTATTATTATTAATCTTATTGTTTTTTTATAAATTTCTATTTTACTTTTTTAATTTTTGATTTTTTTTGAATTTTTCATCACTTAATATTAGTATAATTTTGCATAATAACATTTTGTTGCTTTTGTCTTTTTTGTTTTTTTTTTTTTGTTCTGATATATTAGTTTTTTTCTTATTTATATATTTTACTTTTAAAATTGTTTTATAAAACTTATTTTATATAGTACTTGTAGCATTTGCTAAGAAATTTTTGATTTCTTATACTAAGATTAGAAGATTTGTTTACTTTTTTTTAGATAAGTCTTTTAATAAACTTTTTTCTTTGTTTAGTTTAGATTGTTTTTTTTAAACTAGTTTTAAAAGTAGTTTTTATGTATTTTTTGAAAATGTTATTGTTATTGTTAATATTTTTGTTTTTGTTTAAAGGTTTTTATTAACTGAACACATCAAATAATTTTGATCTTTTTTTACTTTATATATTATATAATTCAGGTTGGTATATATGTTTAATTATTATATTGTTAATTTTTTAAGTATAAATATTTATTTTTGTATATATTTGAAAGTATATTAAATTTTTTATTTTTTTAAATTAAAATGCATTTTATTCTATTTTAGTTTTTAATTCTTTTTTATAGTAAAGTTTAACAGTATTTATTAATATTATTATTTTTTATTTTTTATTTTTTTTATATTTAAAAATTATACTTTATAGCAGTTATTTTATTAACATATATTGGAGTTAGTATTATAATTATTTTTACAGAGATAAAAGTACAGTTAGCCATATGTGCAACTTTTAGTTATCTATTTAAATAGTCTATTCTAAAGTTTTATATTAGATGTTATACTTATAATTTACTAAAAGATTGTCTATTCAAGGGTAAAAAACAGTATTTTAAAATTATATATAAACCTAATGGTAATTTTTTTTTATATTTAATTTTATGAAAATCATATTAAGTAAACTAATTTTAATTATTAAGTAAAAATTGTAAAGTAGGTCTTTCTGAGTCTAATGATAATAAAATTATTAAAATAAGTTAAAAACTCATTCAAATATAAATTTTTAAAGATTAGGATATAAAATTATAGAATAAAATTAACTAATAGGTTTATATAAATTAATAAATCAAATTTATCATTTTTGTACTACCTAAGGAAATTTTAACTCACCTAAGTAAACTTTATTATATATACAAGTATATTTTTTTAAAATAATATAATACTTCAAAATTTTACTATAATAGATAAATAATTTTATTTATAATATTATAAAATTTTTTTATTAATTAATTAAAAAATAAAAAAGTTTTATTAGTAGCATATATTAATTTTAGATAAAAATTTTAATATACTATATATAACTATATAAAAATGATCTATGTGCCCTCTATCCTTAAATTTTCTAATTATCTGTTTTGTTAATCATTTAATTACCACAAACTTTTTATATATATTGTTTTTTATTTCTTAATTTTTGTTAATTTGAAATCAATGTGTTATTTTTGAATCTCTACTAATTAATAAATAACTCATATTAATCAGTGATTTAGGTTCAAATAATTATTAGACTTATTATATAGATATTAATAAAAATTTAATTAATTAATTATATATTTTATTAATTGCATATTTTATTAATTGCATATTCTATTAATTGTGTATTTTATTAATTATATATTTTATTAATTGTATATTTTATTAATTGCATATTTTACTAATAAAGTAATTCAATTACATATTATATAGTAATTATTTTTTTAAAATATCTTTAAAAAAATTTTTTTTAATTAATCATAGTAAAAATACAAACTTTTACTTTTTTATTTGTAAATCTATTGAATAAATTTTAAACATATATACTAGTTAATAAAAAATAAATAAGACTTATTGGATATAAGTTATTACAATGAATGTTTATACATTTTAAAAAATTCTAATCTTTTACATAATCCAAAACTTAAATTTTAAATTATATATATTTTTAAAATACTTCATTTTAGCATAACAGGAGAACTTTATTTGCTTAAAAATAAAAAATAATTTGTGAATACAGATCTGTTTTGTTAAAAATTTTTATGAAGCTATTTGCATTGTATATCAAAAAACTAACATTAAGATTAAGAAAAAATCCAAAAAAAAGTAAATTACAAACTATTAAAGTTATATATTTGTTTGTTTTATTAAACAAACAATTTTTATTTTAGTTATAAGTCAAATATTGCTACATACTATAGCAAATTGTTAAAGATATAATATATAAGTATTAAGTATGCATTACAAGACAAGCTATTAAAAAAGTTTTATTTATTTAGTCCATAATATCTAAAAGTTTCTTGATCTGAGAGGTGTGACAACTTAGTGAAATGAACAGGTTGTTAACCTCCAAGTGGCAGGTCTAGTGTTTAAATTTTATAGATGGTAAAATTTGAATAATTATATCTGTATTACAATAACTGTGTCTTATCAATCAGTTGAACAAAAGAAAAAGATCTGTAATCTTAGACACATCATCTCAAATAGAAGCTTAGAGCATCTATGCAAAGTATAATGTTGTTTTTTTCATTTTTCTATTAGTATTTGCTTCTTTTTAATTAAAAGTTTTGTTTTCTGTCTTTTTTATTTTCTTTATATCATTCTTTTTTTTTGTTGGTTTTTTTTTTATTTTAATTTTTTTTTTCTTGAACTTGTCTTTTTCTAATTCTTGTATTTTTAAAATTATTCTAAATCAGTTATTATGTTTTTTTAAAATTTTGCTAATTGTCTCTTCTTTATTATATTTATAATCAAATATAATAATAATCTAAATATTATTTCTTTTAATATTTTTAACATGTTTGTTAAATACTAGTAGTCTTTCAAAAAATTTATTCTTTCTTTTTATAAGCTATCTGGTATATTGTATACTAATAACTTCATTTTATATATTATTTTATTATTACAGTTTTTATTTAAAGATGATCATATATTTTGTTTTTATAATATTTTTACAAAACTACTTTTGTCTTTTTATTATTTTGTATTATGGCTCAAAAGGCCTTTTTGTTAATTTATCTATTTATTCTATAGACTTTAACAAGACTATACTTTTGCAGAATTTACTTAAATCTTAGTACTGTTATAGGTGAAAACCTTCTTAATTTTTATACTATAATGATAATACAGCATAAGGAATCTCTTATAAATATATGTAATATCTAAAAGAGAAGTATAACTTTTATTAGACAATGTCAAGAAACTATACTCTTATTTAAAGCAGTTTAGAAAAGATAATACAATACTAATAATTTTATTTTATTTCACTAGAAGAAGATAAACCTTGTCTGTAAGAATTACTCTAGAGAAGAAATATCAATATAGTTTATAGTTAAAAGCTATTTATTAAAGTAATAACAAGAAAGGCTATCTTTAGGTTTCTGTTTCTAAAGAATTCCAAGATGTGTTTTCAATATTAAAGAGAAAAGAAGTGTTTGTTGCTTAATCATATTTGGAGAATTTAGCTGAGTTTATATATCTATAAACTAAATGACTAAGCAGCTAAGTAACTAAGTGACTAAGCATTAAGTGACTAAGTAACTAAATGATTAAGCAACTAAGTGATTACTAAGTGACTAGAAGGTTCTAGTAACTAATAACTAATAATTACTAAGCGACTAATTATTAAATTACTAAGTGACTAAATAACTAA
>CAJVQA010005360.1:0-16240 GCA_910591915.1 Cetraspora pellucida | reverse complement strand
AGGCAAATAGTTTGAGATAGTAACAGTATATAGATTAACTTTTATTAAATAAATACACAGTGACAACCTTGTCTGTAGGAATTACTCTAAAGGGGGAATATCATTTTTACAAGTTAGAGGTAAAGATAGAAGAGTCTAGGTTGAAGTATAAGAACTTAGAATTGGCAAAAGCTAACCTTTTTACCTAGCGAAGATAGTGGAAATTTGAGCAACATTACTTGATACTGTACTCAGAATAATAGAAGTTCGAACAACATTAGATGATACTATGCTTAGGGTAGTAGAGACTATGCAGAGGCAACTGAGAATATTGTTTATATCATTTGTTATTCATGCTTGAAACACTTGGGACTTGTGTTTAGGCACTTGGATCTATGCAAAGGCACTTGAGATTTGTGCAAGGATACTTGGGGTTCATGCAGAGACACTTAGAGTTCATGTCAGAGATACTTGGAATTCTTGTACTGCGGCACTTGGCACAATAATTTAGTACTAAGATATATGAAACTTGTACAGAAGTACTTGGAATTTGTAAAACAATAGTAACATCACAGATGTTACTCAGTGTTATGTAGCTGTACCACATTTCTAATAGCCAATTAAGATCCTTTTATCTATCTACTATATAATATAACTATTGACTAACTAATGATTAATAATAAATATAATATAAAATACAATAATGAATAAATATATAATTACTAATACTACTATATAATATACTATGCTAAAATCTACTTTGTAACAATATATAGATTATTTTTTATATGATTTAGATAGTGTAATAGATTTTTATATAATAAATTAAAAATATGTTACTAATAAATCTTTTTTTTATTTTTTAATTAATTTTTATAACAACTCTTTCTAACAATCACTTGGATACAAAATAGCCAGAAGGAAAAAAGAAGATTTCTGCAAAATCGATAATAAGAAACTCCTTAAGTGGCACTAAATAAAAAGAAGCAGCAACATTGAAAGCAATAAGAAGTATAGAAGAGAGGTGTACTGCAAAAATAATAGTATAGCTACAAAGAAAAGAAGAAAATTTTCTCAGAAAACAGCAATAGTAAGAAATTGCCACCAGACCTCTGTTTACATTACACAAAAATGCAAAACAGCAAAACAAAACAGACATGTGCAAACTACCAAACTAGAATAGATAGACAGGTTACACAACAAGTAAACAAAGTTTGTATAAGAAAAATGAAGTAAATAGAAAATTTATGAAACCAATCAGAAATATATAAACATAAGTACAATATGAGATTAAAAGAGTGTAGAGAAAGTCTATCAACAATTTTTATGAGAAAGGCATACTAAACAATGAATAAAATACACAATAAAATATTCTTCAACTAGTCAAGTATGACATATATAATATCAGACAGAGAAGACAAAATTGTTGCAATGATTACAGAGCAAAAACCTGAAGAAGTTGCATTGTTAAGAGTGACAAGAGAATTGATTGAAAAAGCAAAAAAAGAACAGCCGGAAAAGAAGTTAGACTTTACAGAGCAAGACAGAAACATGATGATAATTGAGATTAAAGAAAAAAACAAACAAGAAACAGAGAAATCAGCACAACAAAAAGCAACAAAAGAAAAGGAAGAACAAGAAAATATACATAAAGAAAACCAAAAAATTGAAAGAAAAACAGAGAAAGAAGATATGAACAAGAGAAGACTATTAGATGAGAATCTTGGGACAACAAAAGAAGCAAAAACAGAGGTAAGCACAAAAAGCATAAATAGAATAGAAAAAAAATTATTGGTACAGAGAACTGAAACTAGAAAAGAACAAACAAAAGAGACCAGACAAGAAAACATAGAAATGAATGGTAAAAAATCAAAACAAGGTTCAACAATAAAAGAAAAAAAAAGAGGAAAAAAAAGAAAATAAGAAGTTGAAAGAGAAATAGATATAGTAGAAATCCTCTTAGAGAAAAGTATATGGATACTAAGCAAAAGAAACTGCAACAAAAACAACAGTCTATTAGCCAACATTCTTGCATACAATGTACCTGAAGGTTCAAAAGAAGAGCATATGAAGTTTATTAGCTGGTCATTAAAAGACAATAAATATATTAAGAATATTAGAGAAGTTTTTAAGTAAGGAAATTTGTGGATTGAAGTGAACTTCGACTGTAAATTCAGCAAAAATGAAATGATACAAAGAATTAGGAAAAAAGAAAGCAACTGGTACAGGATGATACCAGAGGAAGATATTGAAGAAAGAAGAAAGAAACAAAAAAAATACAAAAAAGAATATCAAGATAAAAAAGCCAGTATACCAAATGACAAAAAAAAAGGATATAGAAAAGAAAAAAACAAAGATGAACTAAAAGAAGACCAAAGAAACAATAATGACAAAAAAACGAAAGACAAAAAGTTCATAACAATTTGGGACTTATCAACATGCATAAATAAAAAAGAACTAGTAATCCAGATAGAAGAAATAGAAGAGGGAAGCATCCTGTAGTTCATACCAGTTAATAGCAATAAACTGATAAGAGTAACAGAAAGAGAAGAAGACTACAAGGCAAGACAAAAGCAAAGACAGTATACAACAAAGTTAACAGAGCTGCCAAGTAATGCTTCAGAGGTTCTATTATTATGATGTCTAAGAAGCAAAGATGCAAGATCAGTTTATATTCCACCAAATAGAAATGAAAATTAAAGAAAAACTGCGATAATTACATTTGCAACAGAAAGAAAGATGAAAACAGCTTAGTCTAAACCAATTATATACAACAACTTTTGAGTATACTGGGTAAATGAAAAGGCAAGAGAAACAAAAAGAAGAGAAAGTCTCAGAGGTAGAAGAGAAAGAAGCTGGGATAGGACTAGTTAAAATTTATAGAGAGAATATACAGAAATAGAAAGTGATCCTCAGATACAAAACATAGAAGAATGGTTAGGTGATAAAAACAATGATACAGAAAGAAGAAAAGAAATAAGCAACAGAGAAAGAAGGGAAAGTAGCTAGGACAGAAATAGTCAATATTCAAATAAAAGATATGTGACAATGGAAAATGATCTCCAACTACAGAATATTGGAAAATGGTTAGAAGACAGAAACACTAGCATAGAAGAAGAAAGAGAAAACTTGAAAGAAGTAAAGATAAAATTAGATACACAACCTCATTCAGAAATTAGACAAATTGAGAACATTTTAGGTCAGATGTTAGACAGTCTAAATAGATTAGAAAGTATACATCTAAGTACAAAAGAAGGTTTGGCTAATTGCTCTTAAGGTTGCCTCAGTTGAACTCAAGAATACAGACAAGGAGATTGAAGACTTTCTGCAAAAAAAAAGAAGAATATTTGAAGAAAAAAAAAAGAAATATCTCCTGGTCTTAGAGACGAAGAAAGCAGAAAGTAGAAAAAAAGATTTAAGAATACAAAAACAATGCAGGAACAACTAAAGGTGAAGTGGAAGGAAGGAAAAAAAAAATTAAGATTGCATGTTAAAACATTAATAAACTCAAAACTAAAGGTTGGAAACTTGAAAACCTGCTGGGCTAAGCAGAAAAAGAAGAAATTGCAATACTAGAAATTACTGAAACGAACCTTACAGAAAGAGAAAGAAAGTTTCTAACATATATAGTAAACAATAAATATATAAGACATTGGGTAAATGTAGCAGAAGACAAGAAAAAAGAATCAGACATCAGAATTCTAGTAGATAGGCAATGGGAGAAGCACATTGGTGCAGTTAAGAAAATAAGTGAATACATGATGGAAATTACACCATACTTTAAGCAATTAGAGTTAGTAATAATCCTGATTTATATACTACCTAATGACAAAATAGTGGGAAAGAGCATTCAACAGAAAATTCTAGAAACAGTCCTAAAAAGAAAAAGATGAATACAAATAGTCATAATGGATGATTTTAATTATATAGCAAACAATATACTAGACAGACAACACCCACAATCAACAAACTACAAAAGACTGCCAATTTTTAACTAGATGAAAAAGCAGGATTTTAGTAACATATACAGAGATATGCACCCAACAAAGCAACAATATACATGGTCAAATGAAGAAGCAGTGACAAGAATTGACTATATATGGGTGTCAGATAGGCTTGCAATGGGGTTGCAAAAAGCAGAAATTGAAGAAGCAGTGAAAATTACAGAAAGCAATTATAAAATAGTAAAAGCAGAAATATAGATTAAACATGTAATGGCAAGAAAAAGTGAGGCAGAGATTAAGAGGAAAAAACAGTCAAGAACACTATATTTGTACAATCAAGCAAAAACAAAAGATTGAAAAAACTATGCACAAGAGTTATAAAAATAACTAGAATTCAAAGAAACTCTAAAGAACATTCAAGAGAGAAAATGAGATGAAGATGAAAGGGTAAACAAAATAAATAACATTTGGGATGTATAGAAGAAGCAATTATCATAGCAGCAAGCAAGCATATACCCAAGAAGAAAATATATAATACAGTAATGAATAGGAGAAGAAGTCAAAAAGAACAGCAACTAGAAGAAAACATAGTTAAAATACAAAGACTAATCAAATATGCAAAGACAAAAAAGGACCAAAAAGTGATGAAAGAAGAAGGAAGCAAAGTAAATAAACAATTAAAAGAACTAGGCAAAAAAATAGGTGCAAAACTGCCAAAATTGCAGAGGCAATAGTCAAATGCATGGATAAAAGATATGAAGGATTAGAGAAAACTACTACAAGAAAGGAAAAAAAAAGAATGAGAGCAAGCTCAAAGAAAGCAAATAGAAGAAAATATAAATAAAAGATATGAAATGATCAAGACAAACCAAGAGAAAATAATAGCAAGTCTATTAAATAAGTCATACAAGAAGATAGTACTTGACAGATTCATTAAGCAGAATGAAGAAGAAACAAATTTGCTAATAAAACCAGAAGAAGTTAAGAAAAGAGTAGCAGAACACTATAAAAAGCAGTTTAGGAAAAGAAACACTAAGTTGGAAGAGATTTTAGAAAAGTAAAAAGAAATATACAAACCATGAAGGAATATAAAAGAAGAATAGTATGCAAAAGTTGAACAAAAAATTAATAAAAAAAAATATGAAGAAGTATTAAAAGAGCTTCAAGTATATCAAGAATAAGCTATATTCTAATAAAACAAGCAGGAGGAAAAATACAAAAAATATTTAGAAGCTTTGCAGATCTGTGTCTAAAAGCAGAAGAGATACTGACCAAATGGAAAATAGCACAAGTTTATCCAATACCAAAAGATGTTGAATGGGGATATAGTTTAAACAATATACAACCAATAGCACTAATAGAAACATTTAGAAAGGTTATAACAAAGGTGGTAACAAAAAGGCTTGTCAGAGTGTTTATGGAAAAAGAAATACTCAAAGGACCAAACTATGCAGGCCTCCTAGGTAACTCAACAGAACAACCTATATATATTCTAAATATGATAATGGAAGAAGCAAAGGAAAAGAACAAAGAAGTATAAATACTTTTACAAAATATGAAAAAGGCATTCGATTCAGTTCCACTTAAAAGTCTTGAACTAGCATTGCAAAGAGTTAAGATATCTAAAAGAACAGTGAAATATATTTTAAACCTGTTTTATAAAAGACAATTAAGAATTATTATAGCCTATGGCCTAACAGAAGAAATAATAGCAGGAGATGATATAGATTAAGGTGAAGTGATATTACCACTAATATAGTGACTCTTCTATAATATATTATTAGAAAAAGTACAAGAAGACGAAAGCTTAGGCTATACAGTAGAGCAACAAATAAGGAAAAATACATTATGCAACAATAGTACAAGGTATTGTTAAGCAACAATTGCATATGCTGATGATACAATATGGATTGCAAATAGCAGACAGTAGCTGATAAAGATCTTAGAAATAGCAGAAGAGTTTTTTATAATAAATAATATTGAAATAAATGAAGCAAAATCAAAGCTGTTAATAATGAACATAAAGATGAAGAAAGAAGAAAGAGAAGTAATATTTGGAAAAAGCAAAATAACAGAAAAACCAAGAAATAAGATAGTTTGATTGCTAGGAATATGACTAAATAATAGAATGCATGAAGTGCTAGTAACAAAAAAGACAAAAGAAATAATAAGTCAAACAGTGAAAGACCATAGATACAAAAAAATGACAATGAGTCAAATCGCATACATAAACAATATGATTGTAATACCAAAACTAAGTTACATGTTACAACTAACGAAAATGTCAGAAAGAAGCTTAAGTGAAATACATCAACCAATAATAAGTTTGACAAAACAAAAAAGTAACTTGCAAAAAATGTTAGAAAACTGCATAATAGAATATAAAGACCTTGGAAGCTGCAGAACATTATGACAAGAGATAATAATGAAACAAGTAGATGGGCTAGTAACAAGACTAAACAGACAAAATAGACTTGGACAGTTAACAAAGTTAAGAATAATACAAGGCTATTAAAGAGCAGGCCTAACAGAAGATATATGGAAAGTAGAAAAGATACCAGAGAACATAAATAGCTGGAGAAACAACTTAGCTTGCTTGACAATATTAAAAGCAAGAAAGCTAAAAATAAACATAAGAACAGAAGACAATTTATAGACAATATTTGGATATAATACTAAAATAAATGAACTTGTGAACATTGATTTATGGAGAAGATGCAGAAGTAAAATAAATAAAGAAAGCTTGATATACCTAAACCAACTGCTTGATATGAAAGAAGAAAGATTAATTATATAGCAGTAGTTAAAAAATTACTAAAGCCTATCAAGTAAGGGGAAAAAAGCAAGTTGGTTCAAAGTAATAGAACAAAAAGTGCTTAACAAGGCAGAAAGTAGAGAGGTAAAAAAACACTTTAGAATGAATAGACATAATATACAAGCAATGCAAGTTAAATAGAAGAGTATATCAGAGGATAAGAGAAGAAAAGAATGGATAATATATAGTGCACAAAACCATAGGCAGCTGGAAAAAATAGTCAAAAAGAAGAAGAAAAATCGCTAATAGAACATTAGCAGATGCAAAGTAAAAAAGACAAATTGGCTGTTGAAATAAAGAGATATGAGAGCTGCACTAGAACAGATGAGAGTACAGAAGATAAATGCCAACAGTGGATCAGAACAAACAACAAAATTAACAGAGTTATAGATGTGATAGTAAAAAAAGGCAGTAGTAAAATTAATATAGCAATAGACTAGATAACAGAAACATTAAAGATAAAATGACCAGAAACTGAAGAACAAAAATTTGAAGAGATTAGAACAATAGAAGAGTTAGAAATAGAAATTGTTAAACACCAAAGACTAGATGAATACATTAATTAAAAAATAATAAAAGCCTTAAGAAGAAATATAACAAAAAACAAAAACAAGTATATAATATATACAGACGATACAACAAACATGAAGGCCAAAGAAAATACAGTAACTGAAAATAGAATGGGCATAGGATGGGTCCAGACAAACAAGACACAAGAATGGCCAGAGGAGGAGATAGCAATAGGCTTAGAAGGATGGCAAATATCAACAATAGCTAAGCTTGTAGCAATATAGGCAGCAATATTAATGATACCAAAAGAAAAGCAAGTGGAAATATACACAGATAGTAATGCAGTAATAAGAAGCATCAATAGAGGTTTAGAACAAACAAACAAAAACAAAATTTTCAAAAAGAAAATCACAATATGGATAATGAAGATCAGAAACCTTATTACAACAAAAAACATTTAGATAAAGTTAGTTAAAGTGAAGAGTCACAATAAAGATAAATGGAATAACAAAGCTGATAGCCTGACAAAGAAAGGAGCAGTGAGCAAAAAAATAATACAGGTCAAAGAAGTCAGTTGTAAAGAAGTAGAGTACTGCTTAGAGTAGGAAAACAAATGAACTGACATACCAGTAAGATTGTTATGTAAGCTTGTAACAAATGCAAGATTAAAAGCAGAATGAAGAGAAACAAGAGCAATTAAAGAATTAGAATCTGAAACAGAAGTTACAATTTATGATTGGACATTTTTTTGGAAAAGGCTAAAGATGACAAAAGAAGTACATTATACAACAAGAAGAATTAGTGCCAGAAGAAGTGCATTTATAAAATGTGTAATAAACAAACTTTCGATTCTAGAAAAACTCAACAGAAGAAGACCAGATATGTATACAACAACTGAATGCCAAGTGTGCAAAGATAAAGTTAAAGAAACACAGAGGCATTTAGCAGCATGCAAAGGACAAAGAAATTTATAGAAAAGAATACAAAAAGTAACCATTGCAACAGCCTGAAAGGAACTTAGTAAAGAGGAAAAAATCTGAGTTCCTCTATATGTGTTATATACAGCACTCTTTGGTAAAACAGAAACAGAAGAAGTAAGAATAAAAGAGGCTCTAATTAAAGACCTAATTTCAAAAGAAACAAAATAGACTACAGCAGCTCCTAAACATAAAGTCAAGACAACAGTTAGCAAGTGTAATAGCAAATACGGCCTGAAATACATTTTATAAACAAGTATGGAGAGTCTGATATGAGAAGATTATTGAATAGGAGAGGAAAGTGGGAATAACAGATAGATCAAAAAGAGGAGAAGAAAAAAAAAAATTGAAATCATGCAAGAGAAAAAAGGCAAATCAGCAAAAGATAGAAAAAAAAAAAGAAAGAACAAGAGAAAAAAAAAAACAAATCAGAACAGAAATACAAGACAATTTGGGACTTGTCATAGAAGGGAGAAGACCCTTCTATTATGGACTTTAAGTAGTTAGACAAGTAGCTTACTTCTGCTTAAAGTAATGCAGCAGGTTGCATTTAGGTACCTTTAAGGTGACCAGATAATGCTAGACTTAGGTGTTAAGAATATTTATGTAATTGCAAATGTAATTTCAAATCTTAATAAAGTACTAGTGTGACTGCTTAAAAGAAAAAAAAAAATTTTAATTTTTATCAAAATTTAATAATATATATCTCACTTTCTATTAAATTTCTTCTTCATTTAAACCAACATATATATAAACAAATATAGATCTCATATTGTATTTTATGATTAGCACAGTTCTTAATTACATCTTCTACAAACTCAATTCATAATTCTCCTTCTAGTCTATCATTACCTCCTATTTTAATATCACAAATTATTACTAAAATTGATCTTTGGACTATTCAATAGATTAAATATTATACCCCTCTCTTATATATTATTACTAACACCCAAATCTAGGTGAGTCTTGGCTATTCTTGTAGGTTTAGATTGCAGATTATATGTCTGAGTCTTTATTCTTCATATGTAATTTAAAAGCAAGCTTTTCTTTATAAAAACTTTAATTGAATTTTAATAAAGTTAAAGGCATGACCTTACTGTTAATATTTAAAAAAAAAAACTAAATACCCAAAACCTTACAACAAGCAAAAGTAATTATTATATGAAATAATTAGAAACATATTAAATATATCTCTAACAATCTTTTTAACATTAATTAAAAATTTACATTCAAGTATCTTAATTTCAAAAACAAACCTCTTAGGAAAAATACTAATTTTATAAAATCTATTTTAAAAATATTCAAAATCAAAATTCTAATCTCAGAACTATTAACACATTTTAATTTTTATAAAAGAAACCCAAAAACCTATACTAATCCATATTGTGCAAATTGTTTTAACATATTAGAAAATATAGTTTATATGCTTATCTGCTTATATAACTAAATAAAAATAAAAAAAATAATAAAAGAAGCAATAACAAAAACCTTTAAAGATAACTAAATTAAAACAACTATATTAATAAATCTAGCTCAAAAAATCCAAAACATCCATATAGACCAACAAAGTCTAATTGGAATTATAACAAACAACTTATTCAAACTTGGGTTACTAAAAAAAAACACTTATTACCAAATATTTATTACTAAATTACAAAAAAGATATATAAATATATATAAAAACTAAGTAGAATATATGTTAATAGAGTGTGATAACCTAATGAGATAAGCAGGTTGTTAACTCCCAAGTGGCAAGTCTAGAGTTCAAATCTTAGTGATGGTAAAAATTTGCAATTCTTTCTGTATTACAGTTAACTGTTTTCTGTAATTAGTTGAAATTAAATACCTGTAATCTGTATTATACTAGCATGATTAAAAGGTCTAGACATTCATACAATATTGTATAAAGGAATACAAACTAGTATTAGACAGTGTAAATCTATAATAAGCCCTTAAACTGTATAAATTACAGAAACTAAGTAGAAAGATAGAAGTCTATTTGAAAGACTTGAGTAGAAAAATAACTCAAAATTTTGACAATGCTGCTATAAAGACTAGTCTATAAATAGCCTATATAATCTGTAAAAACTGGCAAAAAGTTGGTCTTTGAAAAAAACTGAATAGAACCAACCAGAATTTTCAGATTTTGAAAAAAAAGTATACATGCTAGAAGATTATATAAATCAGAAATACTTACCTTTTTGAACTATCTGGTTTAAAAGCTTAATAAAACTTAATTTGAATATTAAAATAGTAAAGATATATTGTAAAGTTAGTATTAGAATTGAGATAAATTTTACAAGAGCATAGCAGTTTAATAATATGCTCTAATTGCTAATATTGGTCTTGGCTATAGTGATACTAGATTAGCAATAAGAATAGAATATATAAGATTCTAAAAAGTTTAGTATAAGATTAAAGGTTCTTTATATAAGTAAACTGCTTTAAAGACTTAGTAGCTATAATATATTTTACTGGCATCAATCAGGATCATTAGTAGGCAGAAGTAGATAGGTAGATATAAGAATCAGAATGTTTAAATAGGGAATCTATAAGCAGATTTTAAATATAGCAGCTAGTGTAGAACTTTCAGACAGATTACTTAAATTAGACAATAACTAAAGTTATATAAGAGACTAGTTGTATACTCTTTTTATAGTTGCTTTCTGTAGTTGTAAAGCAACTATTAGATAAATATACTATTAATAAAATTCTAAATCATAAGTATTCACTTTAATATTTTTTTAAAAAAAAATATATGTTTAACAATATATTTTATCTTTATCAACTATTACTAATATTAACTCTGATCATACATTATTAATACTAATAAATAGACAATTTACTATATAGCTCAATGGATTTATCCAATTGAACCAAACATCTTCTTATATTAAACCTATATACTAGAGGTTTCTTAACTATTATAGCTAAGAATAAATTAAGAGTAAATTAGCTTTAACTCCTACTTTCTTAGTTTAATGTATCAATTTGTACTAATTGTACTTAATAATATATTATTAAAATAAAAACCAAAAAAAAGATCTCTTTTAAAAAACAAAATAAAAACAAATAGCAATACTATATTAAAAAACATTATATAGCAAAGCATTATAGAATATAAATGATAAAAAGATTTTTTAAAAGAATACAAAAATGTAACAACTTAATAAAGTAAATAAGTTATTAATTCTTTAAATATCAGATTGGAAGTTCAAAATCTACTAATAATAAAAATTTGAATTATTACTTGCATTATAGCAACTGTTTTCTATTAATTAGTTAAAATAAAATATTTGTAACTATAGTTATAGCAGTATAATTAACAAATTATAAAGCATTTATATAACTTTAGTTATACAGAAAAATGCAAACTAATACTAAGCAATACAAACTCAAAATAAATTTTTGTAATTATATAATCTGTAAAACTAAAAATACAAAAGCATATTTATGAAAATCCAAATAAGAAGATAATATAAATCTTTGACAGTACTACTATAAAGGCTAAACTTAAAAAATAAATATTAATATAAAAGAATTAAGTAAACAAAAACTTCTAAATGAGAGATACTATCAACTAAGTTGCTAAAATTTGAATTAAAAAAAAAGATATTAGGTCAGACTTAATATACTAAAAACAAATTACAGTTCTACTAGACTATCTGAATTGAAAGTTTGAAAACAAGCAGAAGTATACTAAAAAAACTAAAAATATGGTATAAAGTTAGTACTAAAGTTTGAACAAATTTTGCAAGAATATAGTTTTGTTAATAGTCTAAAGAATAGATAGATTAGTTAACAAAAAAGTACTTCAAGTCTTATAGTTAAATAATATGCTTCAAAGTAGGTAACAGCTTAATAGTTATATATAAAAAAAAACTAAATATTAGATTAAACAGTACTTAGATATATGAGAGCTAATATGCTATTTATTTGATATAGTATAAGATCAGAATATTTAAATAAGTAATCTTTTAGCAAATTACAGATATTACAACTTGTGTAAAACTTATAAGCAAACTGCTTAAATAAATAATCAAAAGTTTTATATATAGCTAGTTGTATACTCATAATTAAAAACATTATAGAAAATAATGATCTTAGTATAGTAGTTAGGTTGTTATCCTTCAAGTAGCAGATCTAAGATTCAAATCCCATCTATGATAAAATTTAAAAATTATATCTGCATTATAGTAACTGTCTTCTGTCGATCAGTTGGCCTCATGTGGCTGTAATCCAGATATACCAAGTTGGGTCCTATCAACATTTGGAGCTTGGGACATCTATGTGAAATGTAACATTACATATATATAGAAAAATGTATAACCAGTATTGCATAAGATTTTGGTGCAAATCTATGATAAGACCACTAGGTATAGAAGACTAAGGAACTGAGATGACAGAAACTCACTTGAAAATTCCTAAGTAAAGAGGTAGCATAAACTTTTTATGATATTATCAGACTAGTTAAAGCTTATTAAACATCTTTATAAGAACTAAAAGTTAAACTAGACATCAAATATATAGAAAAGCATATAACCAACCAGGCTATCAGATTCGCTAAAGAAAAAGGATATAGAAGTATATCATATTGGGCTATCTGAATTGATAGTCTGAAAAAGACTGCTAGTTCTAAGTTATAACTAATAGGAGATGATGAAGAAGATGCCAGAAAGATAGATACTAGGGTTTTAGTAAACTTTACAAGTGTAAAAATAGTGTAATGTAGTAGTTTAAAGTTAGTTCTGACTGCAAGTGTTAGGTAACTATAGTGTATTACATAAAACTAGGTTAGCTATATATAAGACATGAAAGGCTCTAATAATGATGCTTCTGAGAATACATTGCATGAAATAAGGTATAAAGTTCTAAGAATACAGGTAAGCATCTAAACCTTTTCAACTGACTTACATAGCAAAGATAATCTAATAATACAGTAAGAATTGCAGTACAGAGAGTTTAAATAGGCAGCACCTTTAGTTGTATTGCAGGTATGGCAGCAAGCATAGAACCATCGGTGGACTACTTAATTAGACACCAAAAGTATATGTATGACTAGTTATACTCTTTAATATAAAAAGACTTTTTTAAGGTCTTGACTGTGAGTTCTTATATTCTAACTACTGAATAAAAAACTCTAGCTTTAAAAGAAGCTAGTTTAATATAAAAAAAAAATTAAAATAAAAAAAAAAATTAAAACCATTATAAAAATAATAGCTATTATTAATATTAGCAAAAGCAAAAGCAAAAAAAAAATGCAATATAGATAATAAACATTGCAGGCTTAGTTAAAAGCAAAAATACTAATTTAAAACTAATTAAAGTTAAAAGTTATAGTAAAGACAAATAAAATAACAATGCAAATTTGTTTACAAAAAAAAAACAAATTGCAAAAAAATAATTTATATAAAAAAAGTTAAATATAATAAAATAAAATATCATTTGAAATTTCTGTAATTGCTTCTGTGTCTGTACATATACAGGCGCTGGCCAACTTATACTATCAGTAAAATCCTGGGTCGCATGTACTTACCTTAACATTAAAAAAAAAAAAAAAAAAAAAATCATTTGAAGTAAAAAAATCAATATATTAACAAAATTTTTTTGCAAAAACTAAAATAAGAGTTAGTTGATAAATAAAACTAAACAAAATATTAAAACTAGAAATAGAGTATATATTCTATAATTAATCAAGTTTTTGTAAAAAAATAAGTAAAACAAAAAACTAAATACAAAAAAAATAATAGTGATTAAGTATATAATAAACAATCTACTAATACTAAAAGAGCTAAATAGAAAAAAATTAAAAGTATATATAATAAGAAAATATTGAGTCTGTTAATATAATGAAAAAGAAACCTAATTATACAGTATATAGCAAGCTGTAATAAATAAAGAAGTTTGTAAAAATGAATACAAAAAGTATTAATAACAATAGTATAAAATAGATTAAAAAAAGAAAAAACTAAAATTTGATCATAAGTATTATATAAAACATTATTTAAAAGACAAAATTAAAAAAATTACAAACAGGAAAGCATTAATAAAAAAGCTAACTATAATAAAAATAGAAAAATGATTTAAATAACTATTAAATAAATAAATAATACAAAAATGTATAAATATAATAACAAGAACAGTATAAAACATCTTCTATAATTAGATATAAAAAGTTTAATATAAAAAGTGCAAGAATAAAAAATAAAACTAATATAACAAATAAAATAAAAAAATATATAAATAAAAAAAGTTAGCAAAAAAAAATAAGAAAAATAAATATTAAAAAATAAATTAAATTAAAATAAACAAAGCTTAAGAAAAAAGTTAATATATGCAGACTAGCAAAAAATTTTAACTCTAAATGCAAACCAGGCTAGGCCAGCAAAAAAATTTTAACTCTAAATATAGGCTAGACTAGGTCTTAAAAATAAGCAATTTGGGAGTGTGGTGATCTAGTAAAGTGATTAGGTTGTCAACCTCCAAGTGGTAAATTGGATGTTCAAATTCTATTGATGACAAAAATTTGAATAATCACTTATATAATATTTGTATTATGGCAACTGTTACTAATAATTGGGTTAGGATACCTATAATAGTGATCACACCTGCATGACTGGCAGATCATAGAGCATCTGTGTAAGTATGGCATTATATAGAAGAATGCAAAGTAACAAATCAGGTAATGCAAACACTAAATAAGTCCTTGTGGCCATGTAAATCTGTTGAAATTGGGTAACAAGAAGTTCATTTGGAAAGACCTAAGTAGAGAGATAACTGGATCATTGACAGCTCTACTGTAAAGGATAGTCCAAGAAAACAGATACCAAGGTTATAGTATCTAATCATAGTAGCTGGATAGGCAAGAACCTTCAGGTTGGAAGTCTTAAGAATACTACCAACCAGGCTGCCAAAATGAACTGGAAAAAAAGAATATTGGGCCGATCTGATATACTGATAAATTGGGCATAGTCCTACACAGACTATTTGAATTAAGAGTTTAATAAAAAGGCAAGTGAAAAGGCAGGAGTATACTAAAGTATCAATGTTATACTATAAAGTAGATGCTGAGGTCTAAGTGAACTCTACAAGAGCATAGTGGTTTAATGGTTAGCTCTGACTGCAAATATTAGTTTTGCTATAGTAATATCTAGGTCAGCTATAAAAATGAATACAGAAGACTCTAGAGGATTTACTTCGAGGATAAATTAGTCCTAAGGTTGAGATGATAATTTGGTTATCTGAATATAACCTAGTAAGTTAACACAAGTTATAGATTCAGAAGGTTTAAAGTAGAACATTCAAGCAGGAGTGTTAGATATAAAAATTAGTAGAAAATCTTCAGGTGGACTTCTTAAATAGATAATATAGAAAAGTTATACATGTAGCCAATTGTACTCTCTTCTATAGTGATTCATTGAATTACAATACTGATAAGTGATTAATAAAAGTCAAAAGACTAAAGAAGTCATTTTAATACCAAAAAAAAAAATAAGCAATTTGCAAGCTTCTACTTTTGTATTTTTTTTTAATATATCTAGTGACCTGATTGGTTATATGTTTTTCTATACATATTTGTTATTTAGTTTATTTTATTAATATCTTTGAAGATATTTATAAGCTTTTATTAGTTTAATAGTATTGTTAAAGATTTATACTACCCTTTTATTTAGGAATTTTTAAGTAGATTTCTGACTTTTTAGTTTTTTAGTCTTTTATCTTAGTAATTTTATTATAAGTTTGTATAAAGTCTTATACAATATTAATTATTAACATTTTTCTAAATATATTTAATATTACACTTTATATAAATAGCTTGAGCAGGTGTGGCGACCTAGTGAAGTGGTCAGGTTGTCAACTCCTAAGTGGTAGGTTGGATGTTCAAATCCCATCGATGATGAAAATTTGAATAATCACCTATGTAATATTCGTATTATAGCAACTGTTACTAACAGTTAGGTTAGGATACCTGTAATGGCAGTCACACCAGCATGACTGGCAGGTCATGGGGCATC
>CAJVQA010005359.1:0-16240 GCA_910591915.1 Cetraspora pellucida | reverse complement strand
ATTTGATATTCAAATTTGATTTAACTGCTATGATGTTCATGATCATTGTAATGTCCGAATTTGATTGCTATGATGTCCGAATTTGATTGCTATGATGTCCGAATTTGATTGCTATGGTGTCTGAATTTGATTGTCATGGTGTCTGAATTTGATCACTATGGTGTCCGAATCTGATTTCTATAGTGTCCGAATTTGATTTTACTGATGTCTGAATTTGATTGCTTTAATGTCTGAATTTGATTGCTTTAATGTCTGAATTTGATTACTACAGAGTCCTAATTTAATTACTACAATGTCCAAATTTGATTGCAACAATGTCTGAATTTAATTGCAACAATGTCCGAATTTGATTGCAACAGTGTCCAAATTTGGTATACAAAACTGATATATAATTTACCTTTAGTTAATAAAATATCATTATTTGAAGGTCATTTAGATATTGGATAATGATACTTAGATTTATTAAATAATGGAAGATTAGTGGTATTTTTCATTAATATCTTGCATTTGAGTAAACTATAATATGTAATAAAATTAATAAATTTATATATAATATATAATTAATATAATAAATTTTTTACAATTGCATAAGCCCATAATGTAACTAAATTATTAACTAATTTTAAATATTAATTATTATTAAAAATTAAACATTACTGAATATGTATATCACAAGATGAAAAATTTATATATATTTTTTTTGATTGTATTTATTATATTTAAAGTATCTGATTCAGTTTCAAGTATCTAAAATTAATTATATAATTAATTATATAATTAATAAATAAAATTAATTTTAATTAATATAATTAATATTTAAAATAACTTATACAAACCTTTTTTATTTTATTAGATTCATTGTTTTTGCTTTTTTGATAAACACATAATTGAATATTTTTTTATTTTTTATTTTTATTATAAATACAATAATAGCCTTATTGGCCTTTAAATCATAATGATCTGCCTTTATTGAAATAGAAATTTAATAACAAATACAATCTAATTCAATTTTGCTCATTACTTAAAGAGTGTACAAGATAAAATCTCTTCTTTAATATTTTCAAAACTCTTGATATTATCAAGATTATATGGAATTGCTAGTGTCTTATCTAATTTTTTATATAACTTCTCAAATTGATTATAATACACCAATATGATAAATACTAAATTAAAATTATTATAATTAATTATATATTTTTTTTTGATATTAAGATGCCCTTTTTAGTCTTTTGACTTTTATTAATCACTTATTGGCATTGTGATTCAATGAACCACTACAGGAGAGCATACAATTAACTACACATGTAACTTTTCTATATTACCTATTTAAGAAGTCTGCCTGAAGGTTCTCTACCAATTGCTGTATCTAACATTCCTGCTTGGATGTTCTACTTTAAACCTTCTGAATCTGTAATTTGTGTTAAGATTACTGGGTTATTCCAGATACCCAGATCATTATCTCAATCTTAGAACTAATTTATCTTTTAGATAAACCTCCCAGAACCTTCTGTACCTATTTTTATAGCTGACCTAGATATCACTATAGCAGAACTAATCTTTGCGATCAGGGCTGACCATTAAACCTCTATGTCCTTGTAGAGTTCACACAAACCACAGCATCTATTTCACAACATATCTGAAATACTTTAGTATACCCCTATCAGTTCACCAAATTCTCAATCCAGATAGTTCAGTAGAACTTATGACTGATCCATTGGTATATCAGGTCGATCTGATATTTTTTTCCTTTGGATCAATCTGACAGCCTGGTTGGTGATACCCTTCACCTAGAAGTTTTTGCCCATCCAGCTACTTCGACCTTGGTATCCATTTCATAAGACTAGTCTTTACAGTAGAACCATTAAAGATCTGGCTACCTTTTGATTCAGGTCTTTCCAAATGGACTTCTTGTTATCCAATTTCAATGGATTTATATGACCACAAGAACTTATCTAATGTTTGCATCACCTAATTGCCAGTTTGTATTCCTTCATGTAATTACAACCTTGTTCCAAAGGACAATGTTATGTGATCTGTTATACAAATGCCCCATGACTTACCAGTCATGCTGGTGCGACTGCCATTACAGGTATCCTAACCCAATTATTAGTAACAGTTGCCATAATATGAATATTACATAGGTGATTATCCAAATTTTCACCATTGATGGGATTTGAACACCCAACCTACCACTTGGAGGGTTGACAACCTGACTACTTCACTAGGTCACCACACCCTATTAATTATATATTATAATATTAATTGTATACAATATTATAATATAAATATTATTACTTATTAATAACAGGCTCTTTAATTGTTTCTAATCTTATAACTTATTACTTGTTACTTCAGACAAATCAGATGACTCTAAAGAATTCATTATAGATGAATTACCTAATGGTTCTAATGGCTCTTTGTTTGTCAAATCTATCATTTCAATGGTTTTACTTGATTTATACAAGTTTTCTTTTTGCTATAAATTTTATTAATATACATTTGATAATATAAAAGTTATAAAAAAAATATATTTACTTTGATGTTGTCGATTATAATTCTCAATACATTCTTGACAAATATTAATAAAATCTTGATTTTTTGTAATCTCAACTTGAGTTACATTTCTTCTAAACCAATCAACAAATTCTTGATCATATTTGACTTTTTTTTTATTAGCACCTAATCATGTAATGTGCTTATTAATAAAGTTTAACTTATGATCAGAACTTCTTTTGCGTTTCAAGTGTAGTTCTGTTGGTTTACAAGAACAATCATTGATGTAGGTTTTAGTACAAACTAAACACATCATACAAATTGGACAAGCATTAAGACGAAAGTTTAATAAAGATGGTTGAATTGACATTTTTTACACTATCACTATGTGAGAATAAAAGTAGTACATGTGATACGGAAATTTCTTTTTTATATATCAACGATCATACTGAAATCAAAAGCATATCAACGATCATACCGAAATCAAAAGCATATCAACGATCATACCGAAATCAAAAGTTTATGTACCGAGATTAAAAACTTATCGAATTCGGCAAATTAATTTCGGCCAAATTTTTATCAGTTGTCCCAGAATTTATGAGAACAGCTGTAAATACTACTCCATTTCCGACCTACAGTAATTGTGGAAGGCTACGAGCGAGGTGTGAAAAGGCTTAGCTCAAGTGACTAGAGTCAATTAGGGTTCTAGCCTACATCGCGGGTCCCTTACTATTAAATCACAGGATTTATTCACTAATTTCTATCACATAATACAGATTTACTTGTCAGGTAAGGATGGCTGTACTTTCGGTGCTTACCGAAATCGAAAGTCTACCGAAAGTACTTTCGAGCAGTGTTTGGTTTACCGAAATGTTCGAAAGTCAAAAGTCCTACCGAAATTAGAAAGTCATACCGAAAGTCGAAACCCTTACCGAAAGTCGAAACTCTTACCGAAAGTCGAAAGCCTTACCGAAAGTTGAAAGTCTTACCAAAATTAGACTTCGACAAAGGCCAATCATATCTTGACACAGATACGTTTTTGATTTTAAAAAAGCCACGCTGCGCTTAAATTCGACCAATGGACTTTTTAGAAATTCCATTGGTCGATTTTACGTGCAGCGGTCACGTGACTTTTTTAAAATCAAAAACGGGGACAGTGCAAAATCGCGTGTTTAAGTTGCGATTGGTTATTTAGCGGTTAGGGGAGGGGATTTCATATTACATCATGTGATCGCACTGTCACTAAGCACTGTCCGTAGATTCCGCGAATCAAAAACGTATCTGTGTCAAGATATGATTGGCCTTTGTCGAAGTCTACTTTCGGTAAGACGTTCGACTTTCGGTAAGAGTTTCGACTTTCGGTATAAATTTCGACTTTCGGTATGACTTTCAACTTTCGATAAGACTTTTGGCATGACTTTCGGCACGCCAAAATACTTTCGGAGCCATCCTTAGGCATGTATGATCGTACTGGTCCTGCACGTCATCGCATGTCGCGCAGCTATTATTATTTAGTAAAAATAAAAATATTAATTACCTTTAGCTGTTTAAAGAGCTTATATTTAAAAGATTATTATAGAATTTTTAGAGATTATCTATAAGATATTGTTCATGAGATGATATTTATCATCGCATGTTATCGTGCAATTATGATCATGATTTACGAGTTGTGGTTGGCTAACTGAGGTTTTATTTAGGATTATTGTGCTTACGTAATAACGTACAAAAAATAACAAGAAAAAAAAAATCCATGATCATATGAGCTTGCACGTTAATAATTAATAACTTTATCATTCAAAGTTAGTTATTTGGTATAAATAATTATGCAAATTAATATATAATTGTATAATAATAATCAAGAAAAATGGATAAAGACTTTATTAGTTATTTGAGTGAAATTAATAAATATTTATTCATGTCAAAATTAATAATTACATTAATATAGATAAGTTATACGTAACGACAAAAAAATTTATTTATACAAAATAAAAATAAAAATTACAAAATTTAAATAACCGTAGTTCTATCTATCTATATTTTCATGAATTAATACTCATTTCATCATCAGAAATAGAATATTGTCTTTTTCTTCTCTTATTTATATACTTAACAGTATGCCAAATCCACCTTATTAAACTTATTGTTACTATTACTAATGATGTTACGAGTGTAAGTAATGGTATGATAGTATAAACTATAATATTTTGTTTGTATAATATCTACAAATTAAAAGATCAAGTAAATTAAAATATTTTTTTAATTCAAAACAAAAGCATCAATTCATTATTAAATTACCTGAACGATAAGCTGTCCTAGATCTTGCATAAATACACCAATAATACTCATCCACCATAACCACATTTTAGCTTTCTCACTATACGTAACCTTAAAAAGATTTGTGAGGATTCTTTGAAATGTTTTAAAGCAATTCTTTCTTTCGTCCTCTTCGTCTATCCACATCCATTCTCCTTCTATTTCTTCCATTTTCTTTTTTTTAGAAGTAGATTTTAGATCGGGATTGGATGTAAATAAATGTGAGTCAAGTAAATGAAAAAATTCAGAATTAATGCAAGAAAATAAGGCAATTAAAAGAGCTAGAAAAGTACGACGGCGAAAGTAATCATGAAAAAGAGGGTTTTCAGAAATTTCGTGGATTAGGAATAAAACAGCAAAGGTGGTGTATATAGATAAGGGGATGAAAAGTAGAAGAACGCTATTTATCAAAATTAAAAAATAAAAATAGATATATGTAAGAAGTTAGTAATAATTCGATTGTAATAAATTTTAGAAATTTTGGCAAACCTTGGAGAAAACAGCCAATTAACATCATGTCCATGAAACCAAATAAATAGTGAATCCAATATAAAGTCCGTTAAAATTAGCATTAATCTTAGAATTATAAACTTATTTCCCTTTTAAATTCAAAAAAAGAAGTTAGTTATCCCTTAAACCGTCCGGTTTGGCAGGCAAATTTTCCCGCTAAAATAATTAGGGCATAAAAAAAAAATTTTCCATGAAAATTTTTATTCCAATCGGATATAATGATACCCTAAAAGGCTTGAGCCACATGCCACTCTATAATCGTAGAGTTGCATACTCTAAACGATTCAAACAACGGAATATATTCACTTAATGGTTGTAATATATGCCATTTGACCAAAACTTTTGAGTCACATTATCTCTCCCACATTACTCCAAAAATCAGTTCTGTAAAGTTGGTCATGAAGAATCTTTGGCCAGCATTAATATCATATCTTTGAAAGATATCTCCATGGACAATCGTCATGATTGTCATACCTTTTTTTGATCGTAAAGACTATATTACGATCAACCATACTTAGGCGACTTGAGACAGTGATAAGATGTTATTGTACAAAAATGGGGCAAAAAAAATTTTAGCTGACGAATTTTCCCGCCGGACAGTTTAGGGATAGTCTAAGATAAAAAAAAAAAACATAAACCAACAAGAGATTAATCAAATAAAATGATTTACATCACTCTGTTTTCTAGTCACAAAATACCAAAGTACTATTATTGTAAAAACTCCCGAGAGTAGTCCAAGTAATAAGAATCTATATTCTTGGATTACATTTGCTTTTTGGATCGAGAAAATAATTAAAAAAAACTCTTAAAATAATTCCATTAAAAATTTTAGTAAGCACTTACAATTCCATTGGGCACCAAACCCTTCATCAATTCTTGATGTCAAATTCATCATTCCCATTGGAGAAATATCACGATTCTTGATTAAAGTATCTAAATCACTTATTACTCTTGCACTTCTAATTTCACCATTTTTTTCTGTTCCAATTATAATTGGTATTATCAAACCATCTTGAGTTGAATCAGTTGAGGTAAATTTAAAATTAGAAGAAATTGATAATCGAGATAGAGAAATAGGGGTAATTTGCGCAAGTTGAGATATTAATTGAGAAAGAAATTGAGAATGATTTGTAGTTGAGATGTTTAAGAAATCGTTTGAAAGTTTTATGAGAGCTGTTACCGCACCTAAAAAGACATAAGATTAACAATGATAGTAATTTTTGAAATATCGGTTAGAAACCATTAAACTATGATACCAACTTGAATATGTATCCGAATAATCACCTAAACAAGTAAAAAAAAAAAAATTTTTTAATTATTGAATTCAATCAAATTGATTATGATAAATAACAAATTTCATTAAAGAAAATGCTCACGAGTAGAAACAATCCAAAAACCATCTACAACACCGACGAGTGCCATATCTGTTGCCTTACTTCTGGCAAACCCATCATCTATTTTGATAAAATATGCTTCATTTGGTTGATTAAATGTACTTTGTAACATCGTAACAGTGACCACAGTATTAGAAGAATCTAATGTGCAAAATCTTGAATTGCCCGAAAATGTTTGCCTCAACAAAGCTCCACCGCTTGAAATATTGGTTGAAGAAATAAATTGGAATATTGAAATATTCCCAGTAGATAATGTAATAGGTTTAGAAAATGTAATGGACAAGGGAGCTGCATCTAGTGGCATTGTAGTAGTGTTCATTGGTAAAGAAACTGATGCTATGTTTGGATTTATTAGAGGATTATCTTTGAATTCAAAAAAAAAAACAAATTCGCAATGTTAATAAATATATATATATTGCGAAAATTAATAGATTATTACCTGGATTATAAATTTTAATAATGTCGGTCGTTACCACGCTCCATGTTGAACCATTACCACCATCATTCAAGACTAAAATCGCAGTATTATTTCTAAACACGCCTACACCACCTTCGTTTCCATTTGATCCACCATTAATCACAATATTACTAAAATTTAAATTTGCTAAGGTTAAATCCCAATTTCCTTTTAAATTTCCTTTAACATCAAAAATATTTCCAATAATTTCACTATTATTTAAGTAAATTCGTTGTAAATAACCACCAAAATATAACGGATCTAACAATATCGTTTTTATAGAATTGGATGTAATATTGTCAATAGGAATTGAAATTGATTCGGTAATGAGACCCGTTAATAGAAATGAAACCTGTATTCTGGAGATAGAGTTACTCTGAGTAGCAGATAGTAAGCATTTGAACGCAGTCCCTTCAAATGATGATTCACCGCATTGCATAATTTCTAATGATGTCAATAAGGTAGTAGGATTGTATATCATTAATGGAGCTATGAAATTGTTTGTTTCCGAGATTAGAAAAGTGCAATAAGTGAATAATTGGGATGTTGTAGAGGAAGCATTATATCGAGCAGTGAAAGCAATCGCAAAGTGACCATAAAAGGTAGGAAAAGTAGTATAATTTTGAAGTTGAAGATTTAAATTGCTTGGTGTTTGAAATCTTCCACTCGCAGACATTGTGTATATTGGTGGTGTAGTAAGATCTGTTATCGCAGTGTTTAATTTTCTGAATTACAAGTATAGTGTTATTAAATATTAATATATCTACATATTTAAATTAAAGTTGGGTGTTGAAAAAACTCACTGTGAAGTAAACTTGGCATAAATAATTGAATCGTTATTATTAGGTCTAAATGTCCACAAAAAATCACCATTATTGTTCAAAACTGTTTTTGTTTTTGCAGGCACATTTGACATGAATGGAGTGCTTAGCGGTGGAAAATCACTAATTATTTCATAAAATTTGAAATATTTTCTTTAAGAATACGCAATTTCATTGTAAATTTTTAATTTAGAAAATTACTAACTTTTGAACTATTTTCCCATCCTGATTAATTATCATGATAGCATATTGTACCAATACATTTCCGGTACTGACACCTGGAGTCGTAGAATTTAAATATAACAATAAACTGAATTTTCTAGCTAACGGATGAATTTCGATTTTATCCACTGGACAAAAATTAATAGGATCAAACTTAAAGTCCACATCATTTGACACCAAACTTCCATTAGGTAGAATATATCTCATTATAACTCTTGATTCTGCGCATTGTTTGTTTGGAAGACGCTGTTGTAGACGAATTACTGCGGTTCCATCTGTTGTAGTATCAAACTCTGCAGGAAAAAGGTTGGACTCTGCGTATGTTAAAGTTTTTAAAGAGAATGTAAGTTGAGGAAAAAGTAGTAAACACGTGATTATTTGAATAATGTTTATTATGATCATTTGTTTGTTAATTAAAATAGTGATACGTATTGTACGTAAATATTTACATGCGTATGTGTATATAAGGTTTTGTTATGACTTTATTTGGTGAAAATATTTATTATGGGGATTGATAAGTTTATTATTTGGACTTGTAAACAAATGAAACAAACGAAGGTTTTCAAGATCTCATAATTAGTCGGTTAATAATTGATTTGAATTCCTCCAATGATGAAATAGAAATAATCTTGTTTATTGCCAAGTTTGAATTTGTGGCTTTGCTGTTTCAAATAATTATATTAACGTTTAATACTAATATTGGCTGTAAATTTTTTTTTAGCCACTTTTATGTTTCAAGCTTTATGAAGGTTACTACACCGCCATTGAAAAATTTGACGATAGCCGAAGATGGATAAGTTTTAGGCAAAGCCACGTAAATTAATAAGATTTATTATTAATTCTCATGAATTTGATTGTGAACTGTAAATTTAGATATCGTCATGGCGGATCCGTTAAAACGGTTCCCTTATTATAATGAAGTGATCTATAAATAACTTTAACCATTTTAAATTATTGTTACTTGTATTATAAATATTATACCGGATATTTATTACTATAGTTTTCGCTTCTCAGCCTGATCAATACAGTACTTTATAGCGGATAATTGCGCGACGTATTCGTGTTTAAATAAGGAACGTAGTATGATATTTGTGCTAAAGATATAAGTATAACGACAAACTTACTAATTTTCTGATGCCAAGAGGAGCAAATTGAAGCTTTTCAATTCTTATTCTACCAATTTTCCGAAATGTTCTATTTCCAGTGCAATCAATACTCAACATTCTGAAATTAAACCCAAGCTTCTGGATACCGAAATCATTTTAAAATGCAATGGTTGATTTTCATAAAGAAGCAAGTAGTTGTAAATGAGCACTGCCAACGAAATCAGCTTAAATTTAGTACTTTCAAGACTAGTACTGGGATTTAGAACAGACCTTTTGTCACTTCATTAGTCTTCTATATGCTTTAATAATGTATAATACAATCTTATTTGTCAAATTTGTGAATGATTTAAATACAGGCATAATGAAGTTTCGATCAATTTGTCATTCAATATAACATTTCTTTTAAAAATAAGTTGCATAATTATTTCATTTTTTCATCGCTATTTTAGAAAAAATTAAGTTTATTTAAATCATTGATCTTATTAATAGACTTTTATTATTGTAAATGGAACAAAATCTAAGTGGATTCGGAATTTTACAATAAAACCAGCATTTTACAGCTGTTATCATTATTTCTGGGACACATTGTGAAAAATTAACCGAGTAACGTTTATTGTTTACAAAGATGGGGTGCGTACGTACGTAGATGCCAATCGAATTGCAGTAACAATTATTAATCAATAATGACCTGATAACCAATATCAAAATAACTCTAATTAAGTATTATACTTTCGAAGCATATTCAGTCGAAAAAAATTTAGGAGGGTTATAAATTCGAACAACAGCTAAACACTTAGGTGTTAGCAGATCTTCAATAAGTCAAGTTTTCAACCAATAGAGGGTTTCAAAGTTAACGTGCGAGAATCTAATTTTGATAGAAATAGATGACGTATTTATTTACAAATAAGTGATGTATCAACTTTATTTAATTTCCTGATAAGTTTGAAATTATGATTTTTGTCATTGAAAAGTCTGTTTATTTCGTTAAATGGTGATCATTTCATTTTCCGATTTTAAAATTTTAATTTCAAAATGCGCTACTCATTTGCTAACGTTGAAAGATTTCCACCACTTGTAAGAAATCACGTCTATTAAACTTGAATGATATAAAATATTAATAGAAGAAAAGCCTAACTGATATTTGTATGAGTTACGATTAGAAATGGAACTTTAGTTAGAACGTGAAAGTAGAGATCATTGAAGCCTTGTAGTTTCACGTGAGTTTTAATTTATAAATTGATTATCATCTACGTACGTACGTACCTGGCTTTAAACCATCTTTGTAAATAATAAACAATAACTTATCGAATTGTCAGAATAATCACTCGGTTAATTTTTCACAAGGTGTCCCAGGAATAATGACAACAGCTGTAAAGGTTGAATTTACTGGTTCTAACTCAATATCCCGACATCAAAGCTCGAAATGCATAATGCCGACATCACACGACGTAACAATCAAAATTTAAAGCCTGACAATAATTATTAACATGATTACTAAAACAGGAGGAACTGTCGATGTTACATGAATGATTCTTCACACGGTGTGCAACATATAAAAACTTTTTTTACAATACCAGATCATTCCGCTAGTACGTGTTATGATTATAATCCCACACCATTTTATTATAATGAAAATGGTGTGGTGTAAATATAGCTTTAACTTAAAAATAGTAGGATGCACATTTGGCTTTTTAATAATATTGTTGGGTTCGGAAGATTGCAACTCTGTCACTCCAAAATTCTAAACTTTGTGTAATGTATGACAAGTAACCTTTTTGAAAGAGGGTCACGGGTTTGAACAGCATTATTTACAGGAGTTTACCAGGTTTGTAGCAGTAATAGTGTTAGTGTTTATTAAATACAATGTAGGGTATTGGGATTTTTTATTTAATAAAGCAAACAAGGCCTATCATTTCTTAGGGTCATTTTGGTCTTTATTTATAATACTAAATTTGTCGCTTACAAATGCAACTTTGCATTTACTATTACTTTAAGGCTATTAAATGTTATTTACACTGATTTATGTAATATCTTTAAGGATGTTTAATTTCTATTCCCATTCTCCCTTCTGGATCTGAAATACCATTTTTGGTCACAAATGTAACTTATTGCATTTCATGTATTTTTCATGTGATCAGACATGATATCTGGTATTACAATATCTGTCATCACAATATAAATGCTATTTTTTTGATCCTTCTATCTTTCTGATAATACCTTTTCAAAATAAAGAAAGCAATAACATAAAACTGTAAAGTGTGCACTGAATTTTTTAATATTTGGTTCATTTCCAATAACATTTTCACATTAATATATGCTATCAGATTGTGACATTTGGGTCAATTATATAACAAATATGTTCACACCATGTACAGTTGCCTCTGAAAGTTTGTCACAGTTATACAAAAACATAATAACAAAAACATAACAAAAATTTATGCAATAATGGTTATGGTTGTAGTTATTAGCTATTGATATTTAATTTGTTGTATAATGATCAAGTATCATTATGCATTAATATTATATTAATTTGTAAAATATATTAATATCATTAATTGCATAAATTTTTATTTTTTTTGTTTTTGTGTAACTATAATAAACTTTCAGAGGCAACTGTACATAAATAGCATTTACACATATATGTACATATTTACATATGTTGTGTCTTTTTAAATAAAAAAATTAATTAATAAGGTATATATTAAATTCCTAACAGTTACTATTTGAGGATAAATAGAAAATTTCATATTTGATTGTATTGATATGAGCTAGGTGGATCAGAATTGCATTACTAAAACAGAAAAGAATGTAACAAATTGTTGCTACAAAATTGTTGATATCACTCAAAAGCAAAAGAAATGGTTACAATTTGGTACTAGTCAAGATAGTTTTTGAAAGTTTTACAAGGAGAATTTGGATGTAATGTAAATGGATTAAAGAAATATATTGTTTATTTTGGTCTAGAATACAAGTTAAAAACTTTATTAATTATATTTTTTTATTTATTATTTAGAGTAGGTTATCTAAAAGACATAAAAGTTATAGAATTGAAAGGTTTCTCTAGGCTATTACAAAAAGAAAATTTGATCCATATTTATAAGAAATTACAAGCAAAAAAAAAGAAATCAAACATGATTTTGATACTTTTTCTCATTAACATAAATTATTTTTATTTTTTTTACTAACATTATCTATTATTACTTTAGCATTTTTTATTGAATTTTTATAACAACACATAATCCATTATATAATAATTCATTAGCATAATCATAAATTTATCTGTCAAGATAATATTATTTTAACAAATATCTTTCAAATTAAATGAATGATTTTTTCTTAATAAAATTAGTACTATTACTAAATGTGAAACTTGAATTTCTTATACAATTATTCTTTATAGTTCTAGAATTAGATTTATTTATAATAATATATAATTGATATCAAAATTAAAAATTTTTTAAAAACAAATAATTATATTTATATTAAAATATTATTAGAATAAAAAGATTAAATATATATTTTATACAAAGGTAGTTTCTTAAATAAAATTTTAATTTCTATTAATTTTAAAAACCAATGTTTTTTCTTATTTGATTAATAAATCAATAACACACTAATTAATTTTATCAATTAGAAATAATGTTTTGCATATACTTAAACAAAACTAATAGAAAAATTATAACTTATATGAACTATATATATATATTTATATTTATACAATTATACAATACAATATTACTATATGGAGGATCAGATTAATGATGACTAGACTCAATATACAGGACAGGCTATGGTATTCTGCACAGCTGTGCAAGTTGAACATATAGTAAGTGAACCTATAGAAGAACTTTTTATTTTCTTGAATTCTATTTTATCATCTCATATTAAGAAAAAACTACAAGATTCATCTTATAATACACTATATGATCCAGACTCATGCTATAACTTATAGTTAGCAGGATTGAATCTATCTCTACTTCCACATCCTCAAACACTTAGCTTTTTTTTAAAACACATTCATTATTACAACTATACACAATTAAACAATTTCAACTATGTACTTATAATATCAATCAAAATTGATTATAGTAAATATTACATATATTTATCACACAAATCTCAACCTTCACTTGAATATTTTTCTCACAACTATCAGTCTATACTTATTATCCATCCATACCCATTTCTTTTAAATTTTCTTTAATAAACAACAACATACAAATACAAATTTAATTATAAAAAAAAATAACATAAACTACTCTTATTTTCAACTAATATAAACTATTTTAGAAGGTCATAATGAAACTGATATAATTAAACAACATTATAACAACATTTAACTTAATATCTGCTACAACAAATTTCTATTCTACAACTATCTACTACTGCTTTCTCATCCACAAACTATTATTTCTTTCTTACAACATATCCATAGCTTTGGCTATTCATCTGATAATGCTTGTGACTATACATTAACAATCTCTATTAAAAATAATCATAGTAAAGCTCATGTTTATCTTTTATTAGAAGAAAATCATTACCTAATCACTTTATCCTATCAATTCAAGTTATTTAACATTATCCAAATATTCAGCTAAAATCAAATACATCAACATCAGTCTTCTCTATACCAGTACCTTTAGCTCCTATTTCTAACAATTTAACACAACCCAGAAACCCTAATATTTCATCTCTAAATCTCACAATCTGCACCTACAATGTTCAAGAATACAATGAAAATCTCAAACAACAAGTCTGGAAGGATTACTGTATCACAATTCCTTAAACATTATCAGTATTACAAAAACTACTTGAATTTTTTCTTACCTTTTTAACTCAAAATAGCAGAAGATAATGCTATTACCAAATTTTATAACTCAAAACACTAAACCTATTATTGGTTATGTACTAATAGTTTCAAAATAGAAACTGCACTTATGATTCACAAACACCTCATACCTTATATATATAATATTTTTATTCTTCCTGACTATACTATAGTTATAGACCATTTCTTTAAACATAATCACAAATTCTGAATTATTTCTATATATCTACCATGTGAAAACTCACAATTAAGACTTCAAATTCAAAACATCATTATTCAATAGATCCAAGAAGCTATTAATTGAAACATTCTACCCATAATACTAGGTGACTTTAATGTGCTACCTAACAACTCCACCTCCTTATTTATTAAATACAAACTATTACAATTTCTATAATATAATAATATTTATGATCTGGCAAATCATACAAACACCTCTTCTCATATCTGGCATAGCAGTAGACACTAAAGTACTATCAACTATATTTGGGCCTACCTTTCTTTACTTAAATACCTCAATTCTTTTTATTTAGATGATGCAGAAAACTGCACCAAAAGTGATTACAAAATTCTTATATTTTCTTGAACATTCCCTTATACTCTTATAAACAAAAACAAACATTTAATTAGAACCAAATGCAGAACTTTTAACTACAAAGCAATGAATAAAGAGCAATAGAAAACCTTTGTCAACCAAGTTTCTTTTAATTTCAGTATTAACAAAACATCTCTTTCTACTCAAACCTCTAAATCTCTCAAAACTACTTAGTATAAAATCTAAACTAATATTATTAATGCTGCTACTAAATACATTTCTAACAATAAAATAATAATTCATAACTTTCAACACTTATTTTTAGCTAAATCTACTTTACTTCATCTAAATCTTAAAAAACTCAACAACATTATTAGACAAGTTAAAGTCTCTTTAACTAACTCATTATCTATACCTATATATCTCAATCCTACTACACACTATCTTAATTCAACATATTACCTTGACATACTTCTTATATCTAACTCTTATGAGCTTATACCAAGCTAGATTACTATTATTAATACTGAATGGCAAACTTTTTATCATGGCTGAAACATAGAAAACATTAAACAAATCTGAGAACAAATAAATCAATATATTAATCTTAGATGCTTCAAACTTCAAACTAATCTCAAACTTATAATTAATAGCATATTCAATCGTCATAAGGATCTAGTAAAATTTAACAATATAAAAACATCAAATCATATCACCACAAAACCCAAACTAATTAAAGAACATATCCAACATCATTTTGACAACTGGACTGCCTATAGATCTATTAATGATTATAAATTCAATACCAACTAGTTAGCAGAATATAAACCAAAAGCTACTACTAGTTCAGACTATTATAATTCAGCCATAACTGAATTTTTACTTGATGAAATTACTAGAACTCTTAACCAACTTCTTAATAACAAAGCATATGGACTATTTGGAATTAGCTATAAAATGCTTAAATAGGCTGGCCCCAATTTTCTTTAAGCAATAGTTGTCCTTTTTAATCAATACATTCAAACTTTTTACATACCTAAGTAATGAAAAGAAGGCTGCATCTTTCCAATATCTAAAAAACCTATTTTCGATAAAAACCTCTTTAATACAAGACCTATCAGTCTTGTTGAACATTGTTACCATTAAGAGTTTTACATATTTTTGATCATGACTTTTGATGTACTAAACCAATTTGGATAAAACAACAACCATTAGATTCAGCTCACCAAGATGATTTTAACAAGCACAAGTTCATGTGATTCTGTTATAGGATCAAGAGATTGAGATGATTTTGATGAAAGCATTAATTGTAATACATGTGACTTAATTTTGATTGGCTCACATTACTGTGCTAGAAATCTAACAAATCTAATATTTCTAACAGATTTATTAGATCTAACATATCTAATATATCTAACATATCTAACAGATATTATATATCTATTATCTATTATATATACTATATCCATTATATATATCATTTTTATTATATCTATTAGTTTTATTACTATAAATAGCATTTATTAGCAATAGAGTAGTCTTTATTGTAATAATTTATATA
>CAJVQA010005358.1:0-16241 GCA_910591915.1 Cetraspora pellucida | reverse complement strand
TAATTGGCTATTAGAAATGTGGTACAGCCACATGACACTGAGTAACATCTGTGATGTTACTATTGTCTTACAAACCCTAAGTACCCCTGTACAAGTTTCATGTATTCTAGCACCAAATTACTGTGCCAAGTGCCACAGCACAAGAATTCCAAGTATCTCCTACACGAACCCCAAGTGTCCCTGCATGAACCCCAAGTATCCTTGCACAAATCCCAAGTACTTTTGCATGGATCCAAGTGCCTAAACACAAGTCCCAAGTGTTTCAAACACGAATGACAAATGATATAAACAATATCTCTAGTTGCCTCTGCACAGTCCTCATTACCCCAAGCACAATATTATTTAATGTTGTTTGAACCTTCAACTACAATGATTCTAATGTTGATCGAACCTCCACTATCCCAACTACAATAATATCTAATGTTGTTTGAACTTCCATTACCCCAAGTACAGTATCAAGTAATATTGCTCGAATCCCCACTATCCCCGCTAGATAAAAAGATATATAAAGAGTAGCTTTTACTCTTCTTTGCCAATTCTAAGTTCCTATACTTCAATCTAAACCCTTCTACCTTTACCCCTAACTTGTAAAAGTGATATTCCTCCTCTAGAGTAGTTCCTATAGGCAAGGTTGTCACTGTATATTTATTTAATAAAAGCTAATCTATATACTGTTACTATCTCGAATCGTTTGCCTGCTGCTGTGTAGTAAAGTGAACTACTACACCTCCACCCCATATATATTTGCAATAGTCAATCACTGTACTGGGTGACCTTGTTACTTGGTTGTATTGTACCAAGAAGGCTACAACCCTGTAACACTAGTATTGATTGTCCTAAGATTCCTACATCATTAATTCTAATTAGCCATTTTGCAAGTATATGTTTCATATATCTTTGCCAAAAACTTTTAATGCCTAATAATTCTTTATGACTCGCTATGCTGTTTGCTGCTATTGATGTTAAATCTGCTTTCTACTTTGCTAATTTAATAACTGGTTGGTAGATCTTATTGCATATTTTTTTTTTCAGTAGACATATATTTGCTTTGTACTCTAATCATGACAGCAATACTTTGTTGTTTAGATATTTCATCTGTCTGATTGATATCTTCTTATTTCTAACAATACTTGTAAAGGTGTATATCTCTTTTTTGAACTTGCATATGCATTGTTTATATATGTCCTGAGCCATGATCCAGACCTCTAAAAACCATGCTGCTTTTTATTTATCTAGAGCTTTAATTTCTTATCTTTGTCTTTCTAGCCTTATAGACTTCTGTATATTTTCTTTTTTTGCATTTACTATTATTAGTTCTGATTTCTTAGTGTTTATATCTATGTTATTTATGTAGTAGAACTTATTTGCTTTGTCTAGTATCTATTGCATATTGTGTTGTAAATTAGCTATAAATATTGTACTATTTGCAAAAGCTAGACAACTTATATTTAGTTCTTCTGTAAATTTGTTCTATCTTATTTTTTTTTGTACTTCTTGGACAGTCATATTGTAGCCTTTTCTCAAATTTTGTATTCTACAAAGTAGAGAATTGTAGATTATTCTCCATATAAGTGAGAATATAACTTCTTCTTGATTGATTTTATCTTCTGCTTTGAAGCCTTCTGTTAGTCTAAATCTAGTAATTACTTGGATCTTTCTTTTGCTATAAATTTCTAGTATAAACTTTAAAACTCCTTCTGAAATCTTTATTCTTCTAAGTGCTTTTTTAATGCTTTCTAATATGACTAAGTTGAAGGCTTTTTTGATGTCTTGCAGTAGCAGCCAACACTCTTTCTCTTCTTCTTTAGCTTCTTCTAATATATTGCTTAACACATGTATTGGGGCACCTGTACTTTCTTCTGACAAATCTGCGAAGTTGTACCCTCTTATAATTTGGTGATCTGTAAGCACTTTACTTAGCCTTTTTTGTACTATACATACTAGACTTTTCTGAAATGTTTTTAGTAGTATTATAGGTCTAGTGTTTGTCAAAGAAAGCTCTTATTCTTTTATCTTTGATATTGGAAAGATTTGGTCTATTTTTTATCTTTTTGAAAAGATGCCACTTTTTAAAATCTTATTTAGCAAATTTATAAATTTGCTTAATGCTTTTGGTCCTGCCTTTTGTATTATAGTGTAGCTGATCCCTGATACTCCTAAAGCAGTATCTTTTTTTGCCATTTTTAGGCATTCTTCTTATTTTGCTTTCTGAATTGGTTCTAGTATTTTACTAAACTATTCTTTTTTAATCTATTTCTTGGCCTTGTATTCTTTTTCCCAGTCTTCAGGAAGCTGTTTAAAAAGATGGTTTCTCTTTCTGAACTGATTTTTAAAATAGCTATCTACTTCTTTAGCTTGGTTTGGTTCTATTATTAGAGTTTCTTAAGTGTCTATACTATCTTCTTTTATAACTTTGTTAATAACTATCTTTCTTCAAGGTCTTTCCAGAATGCTATTCAGCATAAGCTTATCTTTTTTGCCAATTAGGCTGTATCTCTTTTCTATATTATTGATAATATTTCATTCAATTCTTATTCTCTCTTCTTCTTTAAGTTTTTGCTCTAGTATCTTTATTCAGCCTTTCATTTCTTTAATCCATTCTATTGACCAAATTTCCTCTATTTGTAGCACTATTGTTTTATTTCTCTCATTAATTGAATTAATTTAAGTATTTGTTAGCAGCTTATCAATTTTGTTTATTTTTTAGTTTACTTCTTTTGCTACTTGTTAAGTTATTTTTCTTAAGTTCTTAGTGTCTTTAAAGAAAAAAGATCTATCTATATGTTTTTTCATTTTTTCTGGTCTGTATTTTATTATTTTAGAAGGTATGTGTTTGGACACTGCTTTTATAATTGCCTTCTCTATTACTTTCCATTCTTCATTTATCTCTTCTTCTATTTTTGACTCTTCTTCTATCATTTTCTTCTTGTATTTTTGATTTTGTGTATTCAATTCAAGTTTGCTTGTAACTTTTTTTCTAATATTATTTTATAATCTTTATATATCTCCTCTGTTGCTTCTTTGTATAGAAAAATTCTTTGCCTAAACACTTTTTCTGTTCTTCTTATTTTTTGTGCAAATTTTAGTATTGTGCCTAGGCCAATTTCTGCCTATACTAAATTATGATCACTATTTGTTATAATCTTCATCTTCTCAATGTCACTGTTTTCTATTCTTAATTTTAAGAAGCTGGCTATTTATATTTGATCAATTCTTGTCTTAGTTACACTATTTGACTATGTAAACTTTTGTTGTATTGGATTGCAATGCCAGAATGTTTTTGTGAACCCAATACTTCTTAATCATTCTATTAGTGGAAGCTTTTTATGTTTCTTATTTGTGCTATTTGTTGTGTCTAGCATTGCATCTAGTGTTTTGTTGAAGTCTCTCATTATAATGTAATATAAGTTCCTTTTGGCTATGCATGCATCTTGTGTTATAACTCTTTGTATATCTTTTTGTAACTTTTTATCATTTGGTGACAAGTACATAACTCAGTATATGATTGCTGCTTTTTTGAATGTGAATACTATTTTAATCAAATATGCTTCAGTTTTTTTATCTTTGTAATATGTTTGCTCCACTTATGTCTACTAGTACACCTACTCCTGAGCCTTTATGCTTATCTTGTTCTGCACTTGACCAGTAATCCCTATAGCCTTCTTTTTGTATCTTCATAAATTTTGCTTCTTTTTCCTTTATATTGGTTTTTGTTATCCTTATTATATTAAGTTTTTGATCTTTACAGTAGTTTAGTAACTCTTAAAGTTTGTAGCTATTTTCTTTGATGCCATTTATATAATGAATTTCCAGTTTTATTGTTTTATAATATTCTTTTTTTTCAGTGATCATTTCTGTTCTTGTTGGCTCTTTCTTGTTTGATTTTATTCCTACTAAGCTGAATCCTTTTTCTGTAGGTATGTTTCTATAAACAACTGTGACAACTGTCTCAGGAGTGATTGGAAGCACTTGCTTCACTCTTCATATTTCTTGACAGCTCCTTACATAACTTTTTTCTAACCTTTTTTTTTAACCAATTTTTGAAGGATTTCTTTAATTGCTTCTTTATCCTCTTCATCTTTTCTATCTTGCTTTTTTTTTTTTCTTTTTCCATATCTCTTCTCTTCTCTTTATTCCTAGAATTTGAAGTGCTCCAACTTTCTTTACTGTTTTTCTTTCTTGTTGTTTGCTGTGTTTGTTTTTGGATTCTTCTTCTGAGATTTCTATTGAGTATCTCATTTCTAGTATTTAAGCTTTCTTTATTGCCATAGCTACTTTCTGTTTCCCATTCCAGACTATGGTTAAAGTACTTTATTCTTCTACTTATCACTCTTTTTTTGTTTTCTTCATTTTCAAATTCAACTACAGCCTGGCTTCTTTGGTTTCATTCTTGTTTAAAAAGATATGTACTACTTTTGCATTAATGTTTCTCAACTGTCTTAGCAATAGTGTTTTTTTTATAAAACTAGGCAGCTTTTTAATTCTAGCATAAATTTTTCTTCTTTCTTCTAATTCTGAACTGTTACTTCTTTCTACTGTTATTTTAGCTAAGTGGCTGTTTCTTAATGGTAATACCCAAATTCTTCTTACTTTATCTTTCAGCTCTTAATCTGTTGTACACTATTCTATTTCTGTTCATGGTTTTTTATTCATGCTGTGTCATATATGTATTTCATCAGGTTTTCCTATTCTTTTGACTAATTCTGATACTTGCTTTGCAGTGATATTATATGGAAGATCCCAAATTGTATACTGCACTTTTTATTTGTAAGTTTTTGAGGCTTTATTTCTTTTATGCTTCTAACCTTTATGGTTTTTTTCTCTTCTATCTTCTCTGCCTCTTTAATCTCTATTTTTTTATCTATATCTTGGATATTCTCTTCATCATTAGTCTTACTTTCTTTTTCCTCTTTACTCTTTTTCTTATTTATACATTATTCAATCTTCTCTACACTACTTGAGTTTCTATTCTCTAGGTTGTTAATAAAGCTTAGAATTTGTTGTTCTAGTTCCTCATTTTTATAATCAGTTGTTTCTGTTTCAGACAGAGTTAGTGCAAGCTTTCTGCTAAACATTTCTTTGGCTGTTTTTTCTAGCAAACTTGGAATGCAGATTTTTTTTGCTTTCTCTTTTTTGCTGATTGCTTCTTGGTACTCTTTCCAGTTGTATACTTCTATTGCCTGCCTGACAATATACACTGTTTTTGGTTTTGCTATGCCTAAGTGCTTAGTAATTTCTATATCTTGTTTTAGCATAATAATGTTTAATTCACTTAGCATTTCTATAATTTCTTTCTCCTGTCATTCAAATAGACCTCTGTACTTTTCTAGATGTTCTATAATGATTTGATTATCTAATACTACTTCTGTAACTTATGTAAAATTTGTTTATATTGCTATACTGCTATTATAGCTATTGTTTATTGTCTTTTTAGTTCTTTGTTTATTCTGTTAATGCTTTTATGTACATGTGTTGTTGTTTTGTTTTGGTAATCTGCAATACCAGGTCTCTGTAGTGTGCCTACTTTTTGTTTTTACAAAAGCAAAATTTAGTTGTTTCCTTTTTGTGCTATATGCTTTTGTTTGTTTTCTTTAATGCTTACTTGTTTAAAGTGCTGCTATTAGTGGTACTCTTGTCTTTTCTTTCCTTTTGATATTTGGTGATGACTTTTGTAACATGGTTTTGCTATAAAAATTTTTTTGTTTTTTGTTTGTTATAGAAAATGTGAATCAGCAAAAAGTGTTTAACTCCTTAGTTGAATTAAAAGAGATATTGTATTTGATCCAAAGAATTGTCTATATATTGATTTTTCTGATAGCAAGCCTAATAGGAGAGCAAGCATTAGTAATAGAATGTGCTTGATCAGGCTGTCTACATAGACAAGAGTAAGTATAATTGTGATGAGTATATTTGGTTTGAGTACTATAATTTGTTTGGGTTAGTAGTATTGAATAGAGAGGTTTAAGTCTTTGTTGTTTTTTCTAGTTTGAGAATTTTATACAATATGATTTTTAGAGTTTCTCATAACATAATTCATTAATTTCGAATAACATATTGATTATAATATGTGATGCTAGTTTGTAAGAAATATTAAAGTTTTGGATAGCTTAAACTAGAAATTTGAAAATAAGGCCTTAAAGTATAAAATAAAGATAAAATAAGTTATAATAAAGTAGTATATAATGAAATGCTTCATTGTTGCAGATGTTATAAATAAGTTCATCTTGTTCTTTTTTAGAAAGATCTAAGTTAGTTTGGTTGATATGCTTTGTAATAGTGTTGTAAATGATATTAGTGAGTAGGGTTGGGTTAGAGCATAAGCACTAGTATGTAGAAAAATTAGGAATGTTATAGCAAAAGCAATTTGTATTACAGAATTTGTGTGAGTATGTTTTATAATAGAGAAAATGGGTATGAAGTTCATTTAGAAGAATTTTAATTTTAAAGGATTTAAGATAATTGAGGTTAAAGGTAATAAGATTATATGTTGGTTTTTGGTTATAGTTAAAGTATAGCCAAATTGATTTCTAATCTATTTCTGAAATAAGGTTGTTTCCTTCTTGGTTGCATTTTTGTGAGGACTACATAGCCAGAATATAAGCTTTGCAGATGTTTTTAATAAAGCTTCTAGTTGGGTGTTCTATAAAATACTAGTTCCAATAAATAATATGATATGGGTTATAAATGTTAGTATAGTTAAAGTATAGAAAAGAAAAAGAAATATGCTGTTTTGCAAGTAAATCTGCTAAGTTATTATAAGGGTTATTAGAGTGAGCTTGGACTTTGTAAAATGTAACTTGTAAGTTATATAATTTTATAATATTTAACAAGATATGCCATATAGGCCATATATTGAATTTGAAGAGTTTGTTAGGATTTAAAAGTGTAGTATAGATATTAGAATACTTAGTAATTATTAATTAAGAATCTGTAAAAATATTAATTGTCAAATTTTGAGGAACTGTGAAAATAGCTAAAAGTATAAACATTAGTTCAGCTTTGTAAAAAGATGGCCAAAAGTAAATTTTAGCAAAGAATTTATAAATAATTTGGTTGTTATTATTGATTTGAATTCAATCAATACCCATAGTGCATTGGTTAGTTCTAATATCAATTACTAAACTATCAGTATAAAAGTTAATTTGTTGTTGTAAGGCATTAATAATAGAACATTGCTCTAGTATATTTGTCATCTCTCCTGGGTCAAAAATTTTACTTGCAGAGAAGTTTGAAATAGTAATTGTTAGGGCTGAGAGAATAGATAAAGGGTGCTTAACTGCTATTGAATATATATGATCCAAGTAATTGAAGTTGAAATTAATAGAGTTAAAATTTATTCTTTTTAGGAATTTAGTAAATATAACTGCTGATGTATTAATTATGCATTGATTTTTAATTCTATCTGAGTTTAAAAGACATTCTGAACAAGGTGTACATTTAATTAGTAAAAGAGAGTAATAGTTTGGCTAGTTTATATTAATATCAGATTGCCAATGTATAATAGATATTTGATTAGTATTATGAAAGTATTTACAGATTTTGTTAATAATAATCTTATTATTATTATATATAAGTAATCATGGTTTTGATTTTTTGAAAACTTGTTGTGAGCTATAGGTAAAGGAATTATGTCCTGGTTATTAATGATGTAAAAGGAGTGTTCTGTAGTTGCTGTAGGCCATTACTAAATCTTTCAGATAAATAAACCATAATGGTTTTTTACCTTTGAGCAGTTGAAACAGTTGAGATGAAAGGTGTTTTCATTTAAGTAATGTAGTATTATTTGCAATACAGAGTTGTTCAAGATATAGTATATTGAGATTTCTAAGTTGTTTTTTGAAAGTGGTATATTGAGCATACTGTGATAAGATTTTTTTTAGAGACTGAAGATTGTAATAGATAATATTAGGCCAAGCTACATTAGAGTTAGCTGTTATAGACATATTTAAATAAGTTAGAAGTTGGATGATTTTGAAATTTAGTATATATTTGTTAGGTTCATTAATAATTGGTCATGGGTGCTGAAGTATATTGGTCACTGACCAGAGGTTGTTTTGAAGTTGTTGTAGTCTTATTCAGATAGAAATTCCAAGTAGATAAGCATTGTTAATTTTTAATAAAAAGTTGGTAATATGATGTTGAATCTGGATGTCCCAGATGTTATAAACATTATATAAGTATGGATTGAGCATGGTATGATTAGGAATAGAGTGGGCTAAATAAAATTTGTGTTTGATTACTGTTGGATATTTGCTAGTATCTTGTTATATAAAGATTAAGACAGAATTATATTGTATAGTCTATATTCGAATGTAGATATAATAACAGTATTAATCACATAAGTAATTTGTTTGTCAGTAATTTTCTTAATATTGGCAATGTTGGTAATTTAGAGTGTTTCTTCTTAAATAATTTTAATTTGTTGTGTATGCTTATTATTAAGAGTAAACCAGCATCCTAAAAATTTGAAAGGCTGACTAGCTGATATAGATTCAAGAATCAAGTTAAAAAACTGAGTAGTTGATGGAGTAGAGTTTGAAATAAAAATAGACTTTAAGGGATTAATTTGGATGTTGGCTATTAGATAAAAGGAAAAAATATGGCAGTTTGAATAATTTGTTTAAGTTTTAATTTTGTTTAAACTATTCAAAGTATGTCATCCATGTATGCTAGTACAGAGGTAAAAATTTAAAGGCTTTTGGTTTTGAATAGTGAAAGATAAGTTTCCAAGTTGTAGATAATGTATAGCCATTGTGTTGTAATGCAATTTTGTAAATAAGTGGGTTATAGTAGATACATCAAAAAAGAGGAGTAATAGTTTCTTCTTGATCAATGCTATTTTTGACTATATATAGATTAGTAAGGTCCAGGTTAGTAATTACTCTGTTTTGATAATTTGTTAACAAGTTTGTAAGTATATTAATTAGCTTTGGTGGCATACTAATATAATAAAGTGCTTTTTTGAATAGATCAAGATTAACAGAGTTATATGCTTTGCTCATATCTTGCAATATAAGCCAGAGTTTTTTGGAGTTGCAGAATGCATCTTCAATTATATTGTTAAGTATATAAATAGGTATAGCTGTGCTATTGCCTAAAAGTGCAATATAATTGTAAGGTAATAAAATCTTATACTTTGTAAATATATTATTTAATCAGTTTGTAAGAAGTTTGGTATAAAGTTTCTTAGTATGCTTCAAAAAACTGATGGGTCTAGTATTGATCAAGTTACTGTCAAATATTAGTTTTTCAGAAATTAAAAAGATTTTACTCTTTTTTCATTGTTTTGAAATATGATTTGTAAGTAAACATCTGTTTAGTTAGACTGTAATTGCTTAAAAGAAAGATGTGCCAGCATGCTTCAGCATTTTGTAACTAATGTTTAAGGGGCCACAGGCTTTATTATTTGGAAGCTGTGTTAGTGTTTTTGTTACTTCATTAACAGTAAACTCTTCAAGAACTTTTTGATACCAGTTGGAGTTAATATATGGCTTGGAGTTATATTCATTCTTCTAGTTAAATTCATAAATCTGAAGATTGGTTTGTTTGTATAATGTCTATTGGTCAAAGTGTTGCTAGATGTGAAGTTTAATACTTGATGCATTAGTGATAACTTCAGTAGCAGTTCAGATATTGTCAAACTTAGCTGGGTCTTTGTATCTGTTAAGTATACTATTTATTATAAATGTAGAGTTTTATTGCAGTTTGTTGCATCTTTTGGCAATATTATTGTTAATTTTCTGTCTTATTTCTTTAATATTTTCAATATTACAAGCATAAGATAATGACCTCTATTTAGTTTTGGCCAAGATTAACCAGCTAGGCAGTTGGTCATGTTTGGTTAATAGGGATGGAATATTAAGATAATTAAATATGTTTATTTAATTGATAAAACCATTGTGTTGATATGGTATAAGGGTTAGGTTCTAAAGTAAGTATTTAGTTTATTTAATAATATTTTCTAGTTTTTTAATATGTTGATGCAATAATGATGTTTTTGTAGAAAAAATATTTTGAAAGTTTCTGATAGTAAATATTTTGTTTAGAATATGTTGTATAGTTGCAGAGATGATACTAGTTTGTATTTTATGCTATAAAGTTTTTAGCAACTCTGAGGTTTGAATAGTAAGGGGTATTCTGTTAGAGGTAAGGTTTGCTGTTACTTGTTTTGTAAACAATTGCCATTGGCCTGTATTCATACTTTTGTATAAAAATATTCTTTTACATATTTTGGTTGAGTGTTAAGATTTGCCTATATATGTATAAGAAAAGCCCCAATATGAGGTTAGGATTTTGTGATTGTTTTAAGTGCTGGTATTAGGATCATCAATTGAAAAGTTATTAAGATAATATAAAAAAGATTGGTTGGCCCAAATGTAGTTAATGCTATTGTGGTATCTATTACTTTGCCAAGTAGATACTGAAGTTTGTATATAAGTTGCTAAGTTGTACATGTTATTATATTGGAGGAAGTGAAATAATTTGTATTTGATTGATGATAATTGAACATTATTGTCAAAGGCATTAAAGTCTTTTAAAATAATTGATTGTATATTGAGTGAAATAGCTTGTTGGATCTATTGTATTGCTATATTTTGAACTAGCAATCTAAGTTGAGAATCATCACATAGCAAATAGACTAAAATAATTCTAACCTTAAAATTGTGTTTAAAAAAAAGATCTACTGCAATAGTATATTCTGAGTATAAAAGAATTTTGTAAATATGAGATTTTATAGATTTGTGAATCATAATAGCAGTGCCAGCCTTGGGCTGTCAGTACAAGACCAAAATATATAAAATGTTTAGATTTTTGTAGCTTAGTAATTGGGTTATTGGCTAGAATCTTGGTTTCTGATATACTCATAATATTAAGATTATTGGAAAGACAGTAGTCTTTCTATATCTGCTGTTTTAGATCTTTATTAAGTTCTTATATATTATGTGTACATAATGCTAAACTGAGTTGATTAGGCAGAAAGTTATTAGTAGAATAGTTAGAAGAGGATTTTAAAGATAATTAGTAGTATATAGAATATTGGTGGTAAGTAAGTAAGATATAGTTAGAAAGTAAACTATCATTATAGTTAATATAGATATAAGTTTTAGTATAAGTGGAATTAATAGATACTTTAAATAGTTTGGTAAAGTTGTAATATTGTAAATATTAAATAAATATGTATAGTGTTTGTGCATTATATAGAGGTGGTATATTGTATTTATGTAAAAATAAGTTATAGCAAATGTTAGAATCAAAAAAGTTTAAAGATGTTGTAGTTAATCCTAATATGTTGTCTTATACAGATTTACTTACTGTTTTAGACTTGGCTTGCATAGCTGTGAAGAGTCCCATAGCCTGCTTTGTTCATTAAGTCTGGCTGTTATATTTTTGTCTTAAAAGTATTTTTAAAAAACATAGATACTTAAATATATATAAAATATTTTTAAAATATATATATATATATATATATATATTTAGTATTAAGAAAAGTTTTTGCTCTTATCATTATTCATAATTATTAAATAGTAACTACATGAAGTTACTGAATACAAAAAAAAGGTTTATATATGCTATAATTGAAACCAATACTTGCAGTTAGAATTAGTTATTAAATCATTATTCTAAAACTATAACTCTAAATATTAACAATAATAAGTACTCTAACATATTTATCTGCAGCTTAAATCTACTAAAGTGGATAAGGCTTATTTAAATTAGTTGAAATTTTTAAATAATATTTATTACTCTAGTATATACTAATATGTTACTCATAGATTTTACTAACTATTTATACTATTAAAAGTTAATTACATTATTATAAATAAAAAAAATAAAAGTAAGATAAATTAAATAAGAAATAAAGTATAGTTAAATAGATAAAGAGTAGTGTTAATTGAATAAGCAAATAGATAAAAAAAGTTAATAGAATAATAAAAATGTAGTTAAAGAGGTAGTATAAATTAAATAGGTAAATAGATAAAGAAAAATTAATAAAACTATATAAATATAACTAAAAGAAAAAGCTATTATCAAGTTTGTCAATAATTTTAGATATATTGAAAATATAAATAAAGTTAGTTTCTGATATTATAGTTATAACAATATTAAGTTTTTTAATAATGTATTAGTTTTTGTTTAATTAAAGTATAACTTGTTAAGATTATTTTAAGCTAAATAATAGTTGGTTTAGAGATTTAAGTGATGTTGTAATAGGCAATAATTCTGGCTAAAATTTGTAAATCACTAGTTTATAAGAAGATTTTATTTAGTGTTTTTTTGTAAATAAGATTAATAATTTTGTTATTTATTGTTGCAAATTTAAAATAAGCTTTAAGATAATAGTAAAAAAATAGAATATACAATTTAAATTAGCAGATATGTTATTTAGTTAAATAAAATTTTGTTCAGATTGGTTAGCTAATATATAGAGGTTATTAAAAGATAAGAATATATAGAATGTAGTAGAAAGATTTAAAGATAAATATATATATTGTTAGATAGATATAGTATTAAAAGATTAGTTAAGTAATAAGAAGTTAAGTTGTAGATATTATAAGTTGTTTTAGGATTAAGAATTTTATATTTTTTCAAGTTGGTATAGATGTATATATAATATATTATTGTTTTAGTAATATAATTTATTTGGTCTTAAATAAATTAAATAGTTGGTAGTTCAAGTTTTTAAAGAATTAACTTTTTGTATTTATTATTAATTACTGTTATTATTTAGTATTTGATATAGTTGTAAACTTTTGTTTATTGATATTACTAAATTGTTATTTGTAATATATAAAAAATTTTGAAACCAAATATCACATTGTGATTTAATTAAGTAAAAAACTAAATACAATAGTTTGTAATAAATTCTTTTTTTTTTTTTTTTTTTTTTTTTTTTTGTTATGCCAAAGTAGAAACTTTATTAAGTAATAAAAATAATTATATTAAAGATTTCTAAACTACATTTGTGCTACTTATTTAAGACACCCAATGTGACATTACACCTCCATTTCTATATAACACTATTATTAATTATTTCAAATTAATTTTAAGTATAGAAAGGTTGAAGGAAACTTAAGAGATAGTTTTGGCATTTAGTAAATATAATTAGTAAGTGTATAGCCTAGAATTGACCAGTTTTTAATAGATATAGTTGAATTTATAGTAGGTGTATTGGTAGTATTAGAATTAAATTAAGAAGGTAAAGTTAAAAAATATATTTTTGAACATTTAGATTTTTTAGTTATATTGTGAGCTTTTTCCTATTGTTGTTGAAAAATGTTATGTGGTAGCCATATATGTTAATGAAACCAATTTAAAATAGTATTTAATAGAGCTATAAGGATTGTAATAAATTCTTAAAAGATAATATTTATAGTAATATTAATATAAAATTTAGAAATATTATAAATTTGTAAAATAGAAGTATTGTTTTTAAAGTATTTAAAATATAATTTATATAAATAAAAACTTTTAAATAAATAAGTTTAAGTTGTAAGTTATGAAAAATTTTTAATAATCAATAATTTGGTGTTTGTTATATAAATATAGATAAAGTTTGGCAAGTTTTATATTAATTTAAAATTATTTTTTAATAAATAAGAAGAGACAAAAATGATATAAATTAAAAAATTATTTGTAGTTTATTTTATAAAAAAGAATATAAGTAAATTTAGTAAACCAGTTATTTGTTGTACTAAGAAATAATATGAAGAATATTTTGGCTGTTTCATAATTATCAAAAAAATTTTAAAAGTAATATATATTGTTAGTAATTTTTAAATTACTATTAATATATAGTACTTTTGCTAGGTATTATTATTAGTGATTTGTAATAATATATATTAAAATTTTGTTAAATTTCTTAAACTTTGAATTTAATTTTCTCAATAACTAATAATTTAAATTAATTCAAATTTTTACTATAAATAATAAATATGTTCAACTATAATATACTAAAGTTTAACTAATTTAAATTAATAGTTCTTGAGAAATTACTTGTAAATAATAGTTAATTTTTTTAAAAAAATTACTTATTATTTATAAGTAATTTCTCAAGAACTATTAATTTAAATTAGTTAAAACTTTAGTATACTATAATTAAACATATTTATTATTAACAATAAAAATTTGAGCCAATTTGAATTACTAGTTATCAAGAAAATTAAATTTAAAGCTTAAAAAAATTTAATAAAATTTATAAAAATTATTACTAATTAATAGTAATTAAAATCATTTATAATTATTATATATTGAAGTAACTCTTTCTGTAGATCACTTATACCAAAAAACACAAAAAACATTTAATTATTTTTCAACATTTTACTAAGTAAATCTTACTTGACCTCTTAAGTAACATTGTTCAGCACACTTTTTTACTTCCAGGCGGCTGTGTTTCAAGTCCTGATAACACTTGGGTACCAGGAAAAGTCACAAAAACTAAATTTTTGATTTTTGTCTATTTACTCAATATTTTACTAATTAAATCTATTATACTGCCTATTCAAAAGTTGTTCAGCTCACTGAGCCGGACATTTTGATATATATTTTGTTCACAACAGACCAAAAACTCATAGAGATACAAGAGAAAAGCAAAAACAAAAACTTGTTTTTTACAGGTTTTTTCATTGGCAATTTTAGGAAAATTTGCAGGGTGCTCTGGAAATTTCACTTTTTTGGTACCCATTAGAATTTTCTAAACACCCAATCAGCTTACCTGAAGTTTAAACTTTTTTCCAAACTTTCTTAATTAGTCTGGAAACCTTTAAATTAAACAAATTTTTTCAAAAAACATACTTAGAAACCTATTTTTTAAAAAAAATGCTGACTTTAACAACAGTTGCACCTGATACCATTGATCTTGACTATTTTTACTAAAAGTGTCCTAAAAGCTTTGGTATTGGTATTCTTGAAGATGCAGTTAATACACACACTCCATTCCTGCAAACAAGCAACCAAATAATTATACAACTACAGAACTTAGAGGAGAGACTAAAAGTTGTCATTACTTTAATGCACCTGAATCTAGTTCTATTATTAATTGCTTTTGTGCCAAGTTTCACATCCACTTTATCTCAACTACCAACCAAATTTACAAACAACACGAAGTTATTCTTACTAACAAAAAATCTAAGGATAAAAAATCTTTAGCAAACAACATCGCAAATTCTACTGAATTCATCCCACCATCACCAACAGCATCACCCTCATCTACTACACACAATCACCTATGTGGAAAATGCAACTTGCCTATTTCCTGCAAAGAAATGAATAATCAACATTATCTGGCAGCAGATGCAATTTTATACAATAATAAACCTTACCACAAAACATGTACAAATATTCAACAACCTATTCAATCATTAAGTTCCTCTCTTACATTTATTCAAAAACTCCAACAAACGATCAGTTCCTATAACCCACTAGCATCCGAACTTACCTTTACAACATCATCGTCAGGTAGTACTAGCAACCCTAATGCTATAAACTTGGATAACAGCACAATCAATAATGATAACCAACAATCACCACACTCTTACAAACAATTATAACAACAACAACAATCAAAAAAACAACAACAACAATTAAATAAACAACAACAACAGCAAACACAATCTAATACCAACAATAATCAACAAAAAACCAAAGCCAACTCATTATTTGACTAGCTTGTCAACTTTCCTGTAACTGAAGAAATGAAAGACAAATCACAACTGCAAACAGATTTTTCCAAAAAAATCTTTAATTTCCTTAAACAACACTTATTTAACTTCAAACCTGAAACTGAAATTAAACCTAAAATTGGTGATCGACCAGCCCTTAATGCTAGCTTCTACCATATAATTTGCAAAATGGCAGGAGAAAGACCTCAATTTCTAGTTGAATTTATTTAAAAAAAAAATCCAAATACTGACAAAGCTATAACTATTTCTTTCGATATACTTGAAGAAACTCTTAAAAAATTAATTCTTACATTCACTACTGTATTCTTTACAAAGCACAACTACCCAAAAATATTTGCTTCATCTGCAACTATTTCTCCTTACACAAGTCCATACTGACTACAATTTTTCATTAACCTTGCACATCTTCACCTTTACCTTATAAATAACTACTAAGCTATTGACTATATTAAATTTGCTGAAGATATTCAACTTTGACCCAAAGGTTTAGAATCTTATCTGAAGTAGTTGACTTTGATAAAGAAAAACAATATCTTACAATTAGCTCTGATAGCAAATTTA
>CAJVQA010005357.1:0-16243 GCA_910591915.1 Cetraspora pellucida | reverse complement strand
AAGTCCGTTCCTGTTATATAAATCTAATAATTTTACTATGTTTTCAAATCCGATAACCTTTTAAAGCTGATACAAAAACTTTCCACCATGCATACCGATTCTGAGAGGGTCAACTGTAATTCTAAAATTATAAACTTTTTGATAAAGATTCCGTAATAGTAAATGCACAGCTTATTTTGGGGTATCATAAACGTAATGAAGAATTGCAAAATTTATACGAATGATAGATTTGATTTAAAAAAAACATCCGGATAACACTACATAGAATTATGCATAATGCAAGCATGTGATAGATTTTCAGCATTTCACGTTCCTTTGTCCACCAACAACCATGACCAAAAGTAAAATTTCTTTGTTACACTCTTTGTTCACCATCATATTCATTAAATCCTTTGTTCTCAATTGATCTCAATACTTTTTAATTTTAAACAATCTTTTCGAAATTTAAAAGATTTAAAATAGATTATGTAATTACTTTCTTGGTACTTCTTTGTTTGTATTTGTAAAGTCAGAATTGGGGACCAAATTTAAAGTAACATTTACATTGTTCAGATAATGTTTGTTCAGCGATGTTACAGATATCTATAATTCAGTACTTTCGCATATGTGAAAAAAACGTGTAAAAAATTTTTTTTTTTAGATTACATATGATAACAAATAAGGAAATCATAGAACGCATATCTTGATATTACGTAACCTTTGTTCTTGATGCCTTATATACTTTTATTCAACCATAGAATTGCCAAAAAAATTACAATGAAAAATAAGAAAAAAAAAAGAATAAACCCGAAAAAACAAGAAATTCAGACAAGCATTATTAAGCCAGAAACAATTCGTCTTTGTCTACATGGAATATCAAGGAGTGAATCAGGTATTTACAAACCACAGTATAAAGAAATCCCTTGTAGTCAGATTTGGATTCATTGTGGTTGAGTTTCGTAAAATTCTATCATTTTTTTTCAAGTTCATTGTTATGCGACCTTGAAAAACAAGTTTTTGGAGAAACATTAATATGGATTTATAAGATTTCATTGTGAAAAGTTGCATTGTTACCAAAATTATTTAGTCAAGTTTTGATGTTTTTGTTTGTTTAAAGGATTTTATGTTCCCATCTAAAATAAACTAAGATAAACGAAGATAGATAATGATAAGATAAGCGAAAAATTTATTCGTAGATTTATAATAAAGAAATATACGTAAGAAATCAAGAATTAAAAGATTGAGAAAACAAACTAATTTTGGATGATACTTGGATAGTTCTTTGATGATACGCAAAATCTTTTTTATACATATTTGATACGTATTAGACAGGTTCAATGAAAACGATTCATGCTATGGAGCAGACAAGAAATTGTAAAACATATTAAATCAATGAAAATACCGGTTATATGATTTTAAACACGTATCGATATGAATGAAATTAAAAAATAATAATTGTTTCGTAATAATTCTAGGCACAATCTTCCCGGATGATAATCCAGTTGGTGAAACGTCAACGTATGCAACATTTTCAGACACGTTTTATAATAAGTAAGTATGTAATTACTTGTATAACAAGAAATTCCGGATTGCTAACACATAACGAGGATGCCATAATGACGTTTTAAGAAAAGGCTATCATAAAAGAACTCGGGATCTACTAATTAAAAGAAGAGCTAGAAGAGTGTCATTGTCATGTAATATTTTAATTGAACTTCTAAATAAGAAATAGATAATGAAAATTATTAAAAATTTATATGATTGATTGATATACAGTATGTATATTAGAAAGAAAAGAAAAAAAAAAAAAAACTTGACACACTTGACACATATAAAAGCGCATACATTTTAAATTAATGATATTCCAACAAAGGTTATAAAAGTTGACAGATCTCATCATACAGAATAAACTAGTATTAACGGTCATCATGTTAAAATGACAAAAATGAAGGAAATCCAATTTCATAAAGATTTCATAATAATAAATTTATTTAGATTTATTAAGAATTAAAATGGACTATCGTAGATTTATTGAGAATTAGAATGAATAGAATGGAGAGAATGGGAATGAAAATTGATACATGATAAACAGGGTAGAGATTCTCGATAAAAAATTTGATGCATTCTGCAATAAATATTAAATTAATAAATTATATGTTTCGAATAACAAGATCATACCATGATGTTAAACAAGCTAGGCTGAAAGTAAACTTGTAATTAATCGAAACTATAATAAACCCAAAAGAGGAGAATTTTCAAGACTCCGTTAGTCCATTCAACGTTTAGAAATACCAGAAATTATAATAAAATATGGGTAATGTGGATACATAATTGATATGCTACAAAAAATGCTAATAAGTATATAATAAATATATAAGAATAAATATAAATAAATAATGACGATAAATAAATAAATAAATTTACGAAACAATAACGGTTCATTCATAATTTTTTTTTTCAAATCAGTAAGACTCGTGATAGTCTGCATTTGTTTTTAAAATACACAGCGACAATGAATGCTATTACAGCTAATTGTTTAACATTAGCGTTAGGGATTATATATAATGTATTAAAAATTATACATATTAGATACAATATACGTACGTCCGTCCGTAAGTATTTGAAGTATTTGAAGCAAGTATTTGAAGTATTTGAAGTACGAAGCACGTATTTGAAGTATTTGATATTTAGATATTACGAACTACATTACAGATATTTTAAAAAGTTATTACAATATTGTCAAAAATGAACAAATTATGGACTAATGTTGTACCGAAGTACAAAAAGTAAATACAGAAATATCAACCGACATTCTAATACAAAAAAAAAAGAGCGGCAAAGTTGTCAAACATGAGATTTGATGATTTTTTTATATTATAATAGAAAATCAAATTTGGAAATAATGAAATCGGATGTGTGCCTTGAGTGTAAATTAGATTGAAAGTGCCGATGAATTTGCCATAAAAAATTTGGCGGGAACTGAAACAATGAAACTATTCGAATTTTTCTCATCTATGAACCTTAATTTCATGATAATGAATCCTTAATAAGTCAGCGTACAAAATTTCTTTGTGATTCGTAATCAAACCATATCGGATTTAATCTCATGGTATCATAAGTTGAATTGTTACAAATTTACCCAAATTTTGGACAAATTTCTTTTTTCATTGTGCGTTTTATCAATTTCCATCAATAGATTAATATGGAACCTTAATCAGATAGTTAATGATAAACTTTATCAGTTGCAGAATCGAGATGAACCCCCCCCCCCCTCTCCTCACGAATCAGAAAAATATGCGAACCACAAGATTGCCATACGAAAAAATAATGAGGATAAATTGAGACTTATTAAGGGATGGGTCGTACTATTGTATTCATCAACAAATATGGACGCCCCAACTCTGTTTCTAGAATAACTTTCTTAACGTTAACGTTAATAATGATTATTATAATAACTGTAATAATAACTGTAATAATAACCGTAATAACTATAATAATTAATTAATAATAAATAATAATAAACGTTTTTTTTTTAAAAAAAAAAAAAAAAATTTCTTCCCGCCGCTCCTTATTGCAGTATTATTCTCATGATATTACACATTATCGTTATACACAATTATTACATATTATAACATTATACATAACATTATACATATTACACATATTTATACATACATTTATTATAGAAAGATATGCATTTGTTTTAAGCGCCATTTATTTATTCTTGGCAATCATGACAGTTATTCGCATTAATATGTGTACTCGCGTGGTGATTGGTGCACTTTGATTAATTCTGGAATACTTATATATTTAAAGATATATATAGATATAAATATATATATATCGACAAATATATGTAATTTAGAAATGTATACAATTTTTATAAATTTTTTATAAGAAAATATTTGGAAGTTCAAGAAAATGTCGTACCAGTACAGTCCTCGGGCCGTGGTTAATAAAACATTAATAAAATGTTAATAGATTCGGACTATTTAGACCTTGTTTTCATAATAGATTTATACGGAACAGATTTTATACATAAATATTCATGAAACATGTTATTCAGATACATATGTAAATACATATGTAAATGTATAGTTAAAAATATATATAAATAGATAATCTCATTATCTTTGCATGACCATTCTATTTATTAAACTCCTGGATCGTACCAAAATCGAAACACGTGTTACCATAAAAATGTCCAAGTTCGTTTAGAACTTATCAAAGTGATCAAAGAATATTTAAACACTATGTGCAAACTAACGCGCAAACTAAAATACTATAATACATATAATAATGCGTATAAATTACTAATAAAGTTTAATTTCATTTATTTCATTTTAGATTTTCTGGAAAGTTAAATCTTATCCAGATTTATAAAAAAATTTTAAGCAAACACCAATGAATTTTTTCCGTAATATTTCTTATTTTGGAGTATACCATTCAAAAGAGTAATTATGATTGGATATGAGGTTTCAATACGAAAGTGGAAATATTAATTTGATTTATCATATTTTCTGTATTTTCTGTATTTTCTGTATCGTGTTAATCAAAACAATGAGTATTTTAAGTTCTTTTTTTCTTTTAGTCGATGTCACGCGCGCATATATTGATTGGTTTAACGTTTCAGCATCTTGAAATGCATAATGTTTACAAATTGATTTATAGTAATTTATAGTCAGTTTGTTATACGTACAATGAAGGTAATATTGTACAATGACTGTGTTTTAAAATTTTAAAATCATTTTTTTCTTAGCATTAAACATTTAGTACGTATTAATTCATCGTAAATTTTAACATTAATTTAACATAAATTTGGCATAAATGAACATAGTATCAGTACATCAGTAAATATGTACGTACGTATGTACGTACATACGTTTTTTTTCAATATATCCAATATTAAATATTGTTACTCAAACTTTAACTTGTACTAAATAAATAATGTTCTACAATGTTTAAAATGTTACCTAATGATAATATATGCATTATGTTTGATTATAAACTATTAAATGATTTAGATGATTCCATTGTGTTTTTACATTTTTTTTAAAAAACAGAAGGTTTGTGCAATATGAGTATCACCAAAACATTAAGCACGTTTTTTTCGGTGGGTTTCCCGCGTTTTTCTCAGATTCCCGCCATTTTTTATACTAATGAAAAAAAACAAATTACACACTTATTATAATGACATTTCACAACACATTTGCACGTTGTTATAAATGTTTCACGTTACTACGTTACTTTACCTTACCCTACGTTGCTTCATGTTACTTATGTTACTTTATGTTGTTACTTTATGTTGTTTTATGTTACTTATGGTCATAACACGCAATATCTCGTTATTAATTACCCCCGCATAATTAGTAACATATCATTAGGCATATCACAAATTAAGAAATAATCAATCATTTAGTCGTGATGTAATATTTAGTTTTTTTTTTATAAACTTTTGTGAAATGAGAAATAAACTTTGTGTGAAATGAAATGACTTAAAAAGGTAACAAAAAATAACGCGCAGAATAAATCACTTAATATTGACCAAACGCGTATTATGAGTCACAACATGCAAAATATCAATATCGAACTACTTAATATTAGAAGTGTTCTTCAAAAGGTTCTTCAAAAGGGTCATTATAAAATCAATTTAGTTTTCAATCATGAAGCTGAATCATGATGAAGATGAATCATGAAAATGAATCATGAAAATGAATCATGAAAATGAATCATAAAAATGAATCAGAAAGAGTATTAAAGTCATCCTATTAAATTCAAGTATTATATAAATTCAATTAAACTCAATTATTAAAGTCAATTAATTAATAGTTATTAGATCCAATTATTAGATTTAATTAGATCAACTATTTTAGATTCAATTATTATATTCAATTATTGTAATTAATTATTATATCCAATTAAATATAATTAAATATAATTAAATATAATTAAATCCAATTAAATAAAATTAACTTCAATTAACTTTAATTAAGTTCAATTAGTTCAATTGATTTCGATAAGCCAGATTCATCGACATACAATTTTCCGGAATTTTGGAATTCCGGAATTTTGGAATCCAAATCTATTAAATCCATTTAACTCATTTAACTTCTCATTTAACTTGTACAATTTAGCAACCACTTTGTACAATAACCTGTACAATTTAACTTGTACAACGTTAAAGTTCAATGTAAATAGAATCCTTTGTTTTTTTCCTGATCATAAGACTTATCAAACCTTAAAAGATTTGTAAAGATACGTACGTATATACGTAATTATTGTATTTATTCAATAAAATTTCAAGTCAGACAAATAAAAGAAAATTTAGGAAATTGTAAACAATTTATAAAGCACGAATCATTAATCCTTTATTCTTTGTTTACGCACTTTATTTGTGATCGTTGTATACACTTGAAATACACGCTGAAATACATACATATACACACTACACACTAGTATTAAGATATATACTAATATTAATGTTAAATATAAGTTATATAGCATTAAACATAAAACTCGTACGTATTAAAAGATTCATATGGAAGGCTTCTTTTTTTCTTTATTAAAATTAAAAAACTTTAAATGACGAGGATCTCATATATAGCACATATAGTATAATGTTTTTTAAAAAAAAAACATGTACATACAAAGTGTGACAATTTTTAGATCAGTTGAGGTCTAGGGTACGTACGTACGTACATGGTTTTGGCTTGCATATTAAAGGATAAGATCAAACTCCGAGGTGATACAAAGCTCTATAATTTAGTAATAACGATAATAATTGTATATCTGTATAATAATTGTATGGTACATATTAATAATAGTATTAATAATACAGTTAATAATATAGTATAGGGTAGATATTGAAAGAAACAAAAAAGGCAATTCGTTAATGGAAAGTGATGTAATACTGTAATATATGATTATGATTAAAAATAAACTTAAAACCTTATCACATCTTACGATTTGGCGGTAAATCATTTTGTTTACCAAACTTCTACGTAATAATTATTATAAATATAAATATGTAATAAGTAAATTATATACGTATAAGTAAATTATAATAACCATAAAAATTGTGAATAATTATGAATAATTATGAATATAATTATGATAATTATAATAAGTAGGTTATGCCACGTTGCCTCATAGAACCCATTTTTTATGCCCGAGATTACAGGAAGTTATCCGATTTGCTTCTGTAAAGCAGATACTTGAGAAGGCGACATTGTTGTCTCTGAGAAGGCCGATAAGAAAAAACTTTATTTTGGAAAAACTATTGATTTGTTTTACATTTATGGAAATTATTTGTCATATGATTTTTTTTTCATGCATTTTTATATTCCGTCTTCACTTCAATTTGCGCACGAGCCTTTAGATTACAAAAAAAATACGCCGTTTAATACTAACCATTTTCTTTTTCATGACTATAATTAAGAAATATTAGTTCCGCATTGTTTACCTTCTTTATCTTAGTCTTAATATCGATTTAATTATTATATATCAAAATTATTATGTCAATTAATTATCTACTAATAATTACTAACGCTAATAGTCTAGGAATCTAAGAATCTAATAATCCAATAATCTGTTAATTATTAACGCTAACGTTACTAACATTAATGCTAACACTAATAATAATAATTATTAACGTTAATACATAACGCTAATACATAACACTAATATATAATATATAATATACTAATGATCCTTCTTTTACATTTTTGCAATTTTTTGTTCTCCGAAAAAACAAATCATATATAAATTATATATATGAGATATATGAGAATACTTGCCCTTACCCCACGCCACCATTAACACCATTTACAACTCCTTAATTATTAATCATTTGCATATACTAATAAATCAATTTGTACTAATAATTGACTAATTCGTATAACATACTAAATACGCTTCAAGTATTTACGCCCTTCTCGGACCGAACTAAAGATATAGCAATAGCAATGGATATATATATTTATGGACACTTTTAAATATATAAGAATAAATAATTTACTTTTTTCGTGATATTTCCGAAGTATTGTTAATCTTTATAGGTATTTCCTTACAAATATGAAATACACACTTACAAGTATGTATTTACAAGTAGTATGTATTTACAAGTAGTATGTATTTACAAGTAGTATGTATTTACAAGTATGTACGTATATCGATATGAAAAGATTTTTATACAACCATCTTCTGTATAACCATCAAACAATAACTTTTATTATCACAATGTCGATCATGCTTTTTAGTTTTAAAACAAACTAATTCAAAAAGTCTTTTGTTTGAAAAAAGTACCCTAAAGTTGTTTCTCTTATCTTTAGTTTCCATATTTGTATAAACTTTTCTAAATATTAAATTTACCCGATCTTCTTATTTTGTCGTATTATCATGAGATCTATATCATTTCCATCATTAAAAAAGTCTATTGTTTCATTACCCCGCTCACATTTACTAAATCTTAAAGTTTAGGCTGGGTTTATAGTTTGCACCAATCCCAAGAATGAATGATTATTTCTAAAGAAGGATTTATTTCATTGTGTTAATTCATATAATCATATTTAATAAAATATCTGTGACCATGCAACAGATACTGCAATGGATAACTGCAACAGATAACCGCAACGGATAACTTTGATTAACTTATACTTATTTTATTTCTTATTAATCATATATAAATACATGATCAGGGAAACAATAAATCAATCTCACGTAGTTTGCAGTTAAAAAAAATTTTTTTTTCTCATATTGTTTTTTTAATCATTTGTTTTAAAATCTATTGTTAAATAAAATAAAAAAAACTCCCCCACCCCTAGATTCCTTTTTTTCTTTTATCCTAGATTCTTTTTTTAGTAACTCTTTCTGCGTAGATTAAATGTTCTTTTTGACAGATTGATATACATTTATAATTATCGTCATTACTAATTAAAGTACCTAGTTGATTCATCTTATTAATCTTTGATTGGTACGTACATGAATATTGTTTCATCATTGTACATCGTATTACTCTTAATTAATTGGTCTTTAACCTTTCCTTATTATTTTTAAAGTCACGATATCGGATTAATTTTAGGTTTTATTGTTCGCTATCATCAATTTATCGTTATAATATATTATGATTATTATGAATACTTGCGTGCGTAAGTACGTACTTACGTACATACGTGCGTACGTATTGCTGTATTGGTATCATTATCATTATATGATGATACCATTATATCTATGAATATATCTATATGATATATATATACATATATAGCTGTATAGTATATATACGTACATATACATATATATATAGTATATATATATATATATATATATATATATATATATATAGTATATATATATATATGTATATAGTGTATATACTGTATATATATATATATATATATATACTTTTTAATAGATTGTTTTTTTATTATATTCATATCGATATATATTCATTATATTCATTATTAGTTATATTTATTGTCGTTATATGAACTGGTTTTTTAACCTAATATTATAACGATATCCAATAACGATAATCCAATAAATATTGTAAATGATAAAAAAAAAAAAGATAAATGAATAAAATGAATAAGTTGTACACACGATTCAAAAAAACTAACTTTTTGTGATCCACACACAGATTCCAAAATTATATTTTTTGTTTATCTGTCCATTCATTCATGTTTCAATAAACTTTCTAACAAAACTGGTTGGATATCCTAGTATCATCAGCCGCCATTATCTAATATAAATAATTGTAACAGGTAATCTAAAAAAACTTTCAACTTTGTACCCATTTTATGTATATATTTAAATATAGTTTAATATTCTGTATAAATAATTATACTGTGATCTCATGGAAAAAATGGAAAAATAACAAAACTTTAATATATGCGGAAACAGTGTCAAAGACAATAACCTCATAAATAAATATACTTTTAATCTAAAATGAATAAAGTTCGGCAGATTCTTATAACGAACAAATCTTTTTTCATTATTCATCTATTTTTGTATAAATACATCAAGTGTTCAATTGTCCGTAGTGTGTTTTCCCCCCTTTTTTTATTTATTATTATTATTTTTTTATGATTTGTTAAAAAAAAAAAAATCCTACCACGTATATATGTATACACTATATATATATATACGATATATACTGGAAAAAAAAAATATCTATTTTTTTTCGTATATATTGTAATTTTACGACTAAATATCAAATTCTTTTCTCGTACGATCTTTCTTGAACTAAAACTTTTGAGAAATTCCTGTGAAATTCTTGAGAACCTTTTGAGAAACTGAACAAAGAAGGTAAGCAATGTATATGTCGTTTTTAGAATATAAACGTCATTTTCACAGAAGGTCGTGAGGGACATAAAGGGGAATTGCAGACAATGTTTTAGAATTCAATCACGATGAAAATAATCCGATTTGGCCACGATCCTTTGTTTCTTGTACATGCGATTTTATCCTTTGTTTGGAATATGAATTTAAGGTTTTTCTTTGAACTATTACTAACAATCATATGTATTCCCCCCTTTCTTCTTTCTTCTTCTTTCTTCTTCTTCTTTTGTCCTTCAACTTTAATCTTTCTAAAAACATTTAACAATTTCTAAACTTTTTATATTTTTCACGTCTTTTGATCTTCTTTTTGATTTTTTTTTAATCTGCAGTTCTTTTGATCAATTTGTCAATAAGAATATCTTAACGTCAAAGATTACGAGTTAAAAAAAAAAATCGTTATCAGTTGGTATGTAATTTTTTTATACTCAATCATTTATGCCTTAATCTTGAACACTATGAATTATGAATTATATGAATTATGAATTATTATGATAGTGTGATTGTACAATTACTACTGTATCCCTCGATGTTGACATAACGCATACGTATTAATTTAACAACAACAACACGAGATGTTGAAAAACATTAATTGGTGCAATTATTACATTTTATCATTACATTTCATCATTACATTTTATCTTTACATTTTATCATTACATTTTATCTCCCCCCACCCCTTCGTTTCTTTCCTATTTAATTTCAATTTTTAATTTCTCCCATTATTTCTTTCTTTTCATTCTCATTTACACATGATCGAGTATTGTATTCCTCTCAATTCCATGTTATCGACTTTAGATAAAACTTCTTTTATAATAAGATTTCAATTGTCAATTGTCAATGGTTAAATGAATTTTTTAGTTTTTATGATTCGATTACCTTATTATTACGGAAGGGAGATGTCATTTTCGTTCTAGTTTCGTCATAGTTGGGTTTTTGAAACAGACAAAGGGTGAAATATTAATATAATAATTGTTAACTTTTCTTCTTTTGTTCTTATTTTTCCTCGTTGTTTAAGACTTGTCATTCTTTTTTTTTTTTCTTTTAAATTACCTTATCAAGACCGTTCGTAACGAAAAAATTTTGATCTGACAATTTTTTCTTTTCTTTCGAAAATTTAATTCACACAGTAGTCGCTATAAGTAGTAGTCTTCTTTTTCGCAATGTCATCTCACAAAAATCACGGACACGATTCTACTGCGCCAACAACTCCTCCCGTTTCTATCATTTCCGCTTCTTCGTCTAATATCGGTCTGGTTAAAGAAGATAATCGTCAACCTTCTTCTCCTCCTTTATCATCTCCTACAACTCCTTTACAAAATTCTATCGACCCTCTAAAAGTTGAATCTTCTTTACCTTCATTAGCTTCTGTATTCACTTCCTCTTCTAATAATAACAATAATGACAGTGATGAAGATGAGATTGATGAATTATTACCACAACATCAGAAATTAAGAAATCAACGTCACAATTCTGTTGATAATTACCTTTCTTCTCCAATAACTAATGATACTTCCCCTTCATTACAACCTCTTTCTATTGATAATGCTCGTTCGGCTGCTAGTATTTCAAATCTGATTAATCATGATGATGATCATTCCTCTGTTTCTCCTACATCACAAATGAGTAGTAGATCAATTTCTCCATCACCTGAAACCCCTCATAATAATGTCTCCATTTTAAATGAACCAAGGTTTATTAGTATAGAGTTTCACAACACAAACAACTCCGATTTTTCTTCTTCTATTACCACTAAAAAGAAAAGAAAAGGTGCTCATGATACTGATGATGATATATCTAAAAATAAACGTATTTCTGATTCTTCAAAAAGGCAACGTAAAAATATACATAAATCCTCTTCATCTACTTCTGTATCAAATACTCCTATCTCTGCAACTTCAATTATTGATGAACCTGATGACCTCTCTTTGAATGGTTCTATACCTCCTTCTCCAGTTCCTTCTTCAGGATTTGATGAAATGATTATTGATGATCATGTTTCTGATGATTTCCCTTCCTCTACTTCTCCAACAAATACTAGTGCAAATATTACTTTTTCTTCAAAACAAAATCGTAAAAAACCTTATATTCCTCGTCCTCCAAATTCTTTTATTTTATATCGTCAACATCATCATCCTCTTATTCTTAATCAACATCCTGGAATTAATAATTCCGAAATTTCTCGTATAATAGCTGATCATTGGAGAAATTTATCTGATCAAGAAAAAGATGAATGGAAAAGAAAAGCAGAAGAAGCAAAAGAACGTCATATGAAAGCTTGGCCTGATTATAAATATCAACCTAGAAGAAGAGTAGTTGGTCCAACTTTTAAAAAGCCTTTAAAGGGTCCAGGTGCTCCTACTAAACTCGATAATGTAGGTGATTTTGATACCGGATCTCGTCGTAATATTAATAATCATGTGAAGCCAAATATGGATAATTTCGTTATGGAGATTTCTAATTCTTTTCAAAGAAAATCCAGTATTGCTGATGAAATCCCTATTAATGATTCTCATGATTCGCGTGAGTTGACAGATATAACTTCTCAAAGGAAATCAATTATAATAATTGAACGTGGTTCGAAAGAATTGAATAAAATAGGTGATTATTTATTATATGAAATGTTTCCATTTATTGATAAATTCATTTATTCGCTTTTTTTTAATACACCCATATATATATATATATATACATTAAATACATATAGAACGTAATAAATCGAACAATAAAAAATCGCCTACTTCGGTTTCACTCAAAACAAAGTTGTCCACTTCTCCTCAAAGACAACATTCTACTTCATCGCAAATTACGACACGTTTACCTCCTCCACATACTTTAGTAGTTCCACCAATGCAATTATTACCACCCACACAATCTACAATGATTTTACCTAATACACCTTCTCCACCTGCTGCTACGGCTCGTGGTGCACTTATCGTTCTTGAAGGTTGTGAAGATGGTACAACCGCTTTACAATCAACAAAGTTATTGGAATTTTTAAAGAATGAAGGTATCAAAGCTCGGTTGTGGAAATTCCCTGATACCACAACTCCTTCTGGTACTGCTCTTAAAGCATATAGATCAAGTAATCGTCAACCACATCCGAAGACTCTTCATTTACTTGTTGCTGCTCATTGGTGGGAACTTATGCCTATAATGAAAGAACATCTAATAAATGGTACTACTTTGATAGTGGATAAATATGTTTACTCTTCGATCGCTGCTTCTGCTTCGGCGGGTTTAGACCTTAATTGGTGTAAAGCTAGTTATGTACACTTGTTATGCCCTGATTTGATCTTTTTCTTAAATGTGGAGAGAGAATCAAATGAATTAGATCAACAGTCTCAATCTCCGCAATCAACTCAACTCCCTCATGTTAATGACGTGCTTGGTGCTGGTAGTAATGATGATGAAAGTAGACGTGCATCTGAATGGCAAAAAAGATTACAAGATGCATTTGCTCGATTGGCCGAAGTTCAGTGGAAGGTAATTATTAAAATTTAATTAAAACTATATTCAATTTTTTTATATTTCTGATTTTTTTTTTTTTATATATAGATTCTGGATGCGCGAAAATCAAATACTTTGGTTCATACACAAATACTTGAAGCTTCAATTGAGGTCATTGAAAGATGTCGCAAATACACAACTGGTTATAATAGTAATATTAATAACTTTATGCCACAAAATCAATTTCTTTTTCCTCCTCCCCCACCAAACCAATCATCATCCTCATCACCTCCTCCTCCATCACAACTTTCACAATCTGCATATGTATTACCTACTTTAATGTTATAAATATTTTCTTACTTTTAATCTTTTTGTTTCAAAAAAAAAAAACATTTATACATCATTTGTTTCATTTTATATTTTGTAAAATTTTTTTTTTAATTCTTTTTTAGCACCATTTTTTTTTCTTCATTATACATATATATATATCAAACAACGTGTAAAAAAATCAATTAAAAAAAGTCATTCACTGTTTATAAATTCAAATACATTTTTTTTACCATCATACAGGAATATTATAATTGTGAACACTTATACTTTCTAACTCTCGATTACAATTACTGGTAAAATTAGCGTGTTATACCGATAATAGCAATAGTAGTATAAAATTTAAACGATATACGTGCACGTGATATTAAGTATACTAATAAAATATTTATATAATTCTACGTATTAATTTTAAGGCGTTTATCTTTATACATTATTATAAAATCCTGGTTAACTTTAATATGTCGGTGCGCCTCCTTGGGCTTTAATACTACATGTTTAAATTTGTTTAGTCATTCCACGCACGTACGGACCTACCCACCTACCTATGTGCCTAATTTATTTATGAATTTAAATGAAATTGCGTTTATGCAGTTTTAACCTTGTATTCCAAATCAGGATTATTATTATCGTTATTATTTTTTTGCCAAACAATTAAAATTTCAGACTTTTTTTTTTTTTAAGCATGTAATTGAATCATATGAATTCATGAATAGTTACAAAAAAAAAAAAACTTAAAGTTACGGGGGTATCGTTTTTTTTTTTGAAATATTTCTTGTTCATTAAAAACAAGTCTGTATACAAATATGTATTAAAATCATTTTACGTAAATCATATCGATATAATTAAATAATTTGCTAAAACTAGTATATCTTATTTAAAAATTATTTATATTATTATGATATGCTGATATAGAAGTATTTTTTATAATGAATTGTTTAAAATTTAAGGTGATTATATAGAATTTGTTATAAAGAAGTACGTACGACTGTATAATCATAACCTTGCTATAGTTATACGTATTATTTTTTTAGTCTTATATAGCTATTATAGAATATATAAAATATACTTTTTATCTAGTTACAACTTTTATAATTATTAAAATTGTGATAATTATATTAGGATCTGCTTATGTTTGTAATTTAAATACAAGTCAAATAATAGTAAATCAAATATAAATTAGATTATACAATCAGTTCTTATAATACATATAACATTTTTAAAAATAAGTTATTTTTAACTTAGTAAGTAAAAGAAGATTTTATTACATATTTTTACAAAAATGGTTTACTAATTAATGACTTAGACTATGTTAATTTAACAAAGATTGTTAATCTTTTGCAATTATTTCTAACAGTGTTTACATCATTCTATTGCAAATTTTTGCATGTTATAGTTAAAATTAACATTTATGAAGTTTTTGATATTTTGCATAATATTGTTATTAAACTGGTTTGTTTAGTAAAAAGGTTTAGGCCTTCTGTTTGCATTAACACTTATACATTTGTCTTACTATTTTTAGTTAATATTAGTTTCTTGCATCTTTTATTAATTTATTTGTAACAACTTCTAAATTGATAATTTCAAATTTGTAATACTTATAATTCTTTATTTTTAGTTTGCTTATTATTAATTTTTTTAAGATATTTTAATAATGATTCAAGATCTACAAATAAATTTATTATTTTTTTTTTAAGTTAAAGTTTCTGTTTTTGAGAATTGATATTTTTATTCAAGTTTTTTTGAACATAAATGCCTTTAAAAACATTTATACATAGGAGGTTACAACTAGTCAAACTAGTCATACATGCACTTTTGATGCTTAATTTAAATAGTCTACCTTATACATTACTATACAAGTTTTATACTAGATGTTATATCTGTAAGTCAATTACAGATCTTGTTTATTTAAACTCTTTGTATATGTAATCTTAACTCATATTATGATAATATTTTCAGAACTATACCTATTTAAAATGCTTTAGAATTACTTTATCTTTAATAAAAAACTTATTAAAACTTTCTATGTTCTATATATAACTGAACTAGTTTTATACAATATTCTATAGTTTTTTAATATTTATAGTCAAAGGTGTGGTGACTTAGTGAAGTGGATAAGTTGTCATACCTCCGAGTGGTAGGTTGTGAGTTG
>CAJVQA010005356.1:0-16243 GCA_910591915.1 Cetraspora pellucida | reverse complement strand
TATACATGTAACTATTTTAAATTATTAATAAAGATATAAGCAAGGCCTCACCTTAATACCAAAAAAAAAAAAATAAATAAAAATAAATAAAAAATATAAAATAAAAAATATTTAAAAAAAAAAATTAGTTAAAAATAAATAACAGTTAGTTAAAAAATCTTCAAATTTTTAATAATTTTAATCTTCTAAAATTTTAAAATGTTATGAAGTTTATTGAAGTTGTGAGAAGTTTGCACAGATTTGCAATACTATTTAATGAAATCTAAATAATTATGAAATTGGTCAATGTAATCAAATAAAAATATAAACAATGTTAAATAATTATCTATATAACTGTTGATCAGTAATCTATATAATAATATTAACTATTTTTTTTAATTCAGCAGTCCTGTCACTACTTTATTGAACACTTTGTAATTTTATAATAAATTTGTTTTATCTTATATAGTTTGCCTATCTAGGCATTTATACTAAAGAGTGATCTACTCAGTTGTCTTAATGATACCTAAGTATGATCTGCTATAGCAAACTTTATCTCTTACAGTTCCTTCTCTTAGTGCAAGAGAATGTACTTAGCTCTATGATTAGGGTTTGCTGCCTGTCAATAATATTAAATATTTATAATAATTAATTTTAATTTATTTAATTAATAAATTTTATTTGTAATTTAATTGTTTTTCTTAAATAATATTTTTTAAAAATATAATATTTTTTTTAATTTACTGTATAATTTTAAAAATAAAAATATTAATATAAACTCTTTTAATGTATTTATTTAATATTAATAGAATAAATTTTAATATTTCTACATATATGTATATATATTTAAAATATACAAAAATAATTAATTTATTTAAATAATAGTTAAAATAACAATAATAAATAAAAATTAATTTGAAATTAATTAAAAAAAAATAAAAAATTAAATAAACAAAATTAAATTAAATTCTTTTAGTATATATATATATATATTTTTTAAACTTTGGCAACCTTGCTAATCACCTTTATTAAGAGTTTTATATATATAATTTTGTACAAAATTGGTTTAAATTCTGGCTTAACATCCTCTGACTACTTCTAGAAGTGCTCAAAAGCAGTTTGCTGCACTAACCAAAAGGCTATACCAAGCTAGCTATTAGTGCTATAAAAAAATAGCCTTACTTTCCTCTCTATATAATTAACAACTGAATCTAACTATAAGCTTTGTATTTTTTTTCTTTTTTTTTCCTCTCTTTTATAGTTTAGTCTTGATTTTTCTCTATAATTCTTTTATATATCTCTTTTATTAGATTACTAACTGTACTATTTCTTAAACTGTTTTTTTTTTTTTATTTGTAAAGCTAATTTCATTTGCCTTATCCTAGTTAGTAATTGTTTCACAATGTTTTTTCTATATATTTTTAAAAAAACTATTCTATGCTGCATTTGTTTATATAGTTATGAATTCTTTCACTTCTTTGAAAATTTGGATAAAGCTTTATATTGTTGTTTTGGCTTTTTTTTAGATTAACCTCTTTATGCTTTTGGATTTATATTTTTTTTTCTCTTCTACTGCATTTTCTATAAGATTTTTGTTAGTTTCAGTTTATTTGTTTTCTTATAAGTTTTTTCTAAAAGCACTGTTCAGGCCAAATTAATAGCTAAATTTTCTGTAATAACCTATCTTTTTTTATAATCTTTGTATGTAACAAAGTGTTCTTGATTTTTTTCTTGATCTTTATTACAAAAAATACAGTATAGCTTTTTGTATAAGTTTGAACATTTCTTTGTTAAGGTCTTTAGTACTAGTAGTTTTTCATTAATGCATTTAATTAGTGTTGTGATTTCTCTATTTTTTTTCATACTTGTATATCTAACTCTGCTTTGACTTCTAATTTTCTTTTATAGTAATGACCAGTTATGCTTTTTTTTCTATTATTTAGTTCTAATTTTTGAATAATTGATGTAAATTTTTATTCAGAACCAATCTTAAAATCTAAAATTTCTTTAACAAATTATCTTGTTAGTCCTTTTATAATTGTTTCTTTTTAATAGAATGATATGTTTAAACTAAGTGATAGTATAATTATAATTTTATTACTATTTTTTATACTACTTTTTTTTTTTGCTATTTTATCTACTCTAATATTCTATTTATTATCACTATATCTCTTTATTTTAACTAACTTAAATTCTAATTTTTTTAATTTGAATAACTCTATTATACTTTTTTTCAAGTTATGATTCTTTTCTTTAATCTATTGTCTAATTCTTTTTAGCTTTTTTTACTTTTTAAGACCTAATATTGCTACTATACTATCTGTATAGATCTTAATTCTTCTTTTTTTTAATATTATTAAAAGCATTAACCAAATAGCTAGTAACTTCAATTTTGTTGATAAGAGTCAATTATGAGCATCTATAGCACCTTCATTAACTACTTTTTCTTCTTCTGCATTAATTTGTATCTAATCTGCTCCTATATAGTCAATATTTGAAGTATTGCTTATTAATGATTTCTTAAGCAAATTATCTGTATAAAAGATAAGTTTTTTATTTAGATTTAATTGGTTTTTTTGATTTTTGAAAATAATAAGTTTTTTTAGCTCTTTACTTAGCCACTGTTTTTTGATTAATTCTATATTTAGATTATGATATATTACTTTTTTGAGCTGAGTTTTAGACTCATTTATTTTAGTTCTACTTTTTTGTTACTAGCTGTGTATTATTTTTTTGTTTATTATAAGCAGTAGCTTTTTATTTTTTCTGATAAATCTTGACAGTAAACTTTAAACTTCTTCTTTATTATTCTATTTTCTACAACTTTTTAGTTCTTCTATGTGATCAAGACTACAATTTTTATATTTTTTAAAAATCTGGGTTGTTTTGCTTTCAAATAACTTTACTTTTTAATGCTTTGTAAGTACTTTTTTTGGTATATTTATAACTACCTTTTTTATTGTCAAGTTATTGGTTTCTTTTTCTTTTAATGATTTTAGCACTATTCATTTTCTTTTTCTATTGTCTCTTAAGCAACTATCAAGTAGAGTTTAAAGTGCCTTCTTATTTCTATTTAGTAATATATATTCAGGTTTTAATTGTTTACTCTTCTTGTTTTTTAATATTATTTCTTTATTTTTTTAAACTAGCTAGCTGTTCTGTTTTTGTTTAATTTTCTTCTTAGTAATTTAAGTTAATACCAGAAAATTAATTTATTATCTGTTTTATTAATAAGCTGGTTTATCAAGGTTATGTTAAGTCTTTTTAGTACTAAGACTATCTGAAAGGTAAGTTTGTTTTCTAGTACTTATGCAATCCTTAATTTTTTATTCTTTTATTCAATGTTTATATTGTTAAAATGAAATGACATTTGCAAGTCTTTTGCTTTTAACATTGTTTGATATGCCAAATTATTTTTCTATAAATTGTTGCATACTTTTAATATGATTTTATACCAATTTTTCTTTGTTACATCAACAAGCAGAAGGCCTTGGTTTACTCTAATTTTTGTAAGTATTTTTTTTGGTCTAGTTGAATTAAGTCTTATGTATAAACCTGTAATTTGTTTTGTTACAAGTTAATTCTATAGTGCATTATAGTTGTTTATATTTCTGTGTATAATTATGCTATTGCTTACTGTTCTTATAATTTCTAGTTTGTGCTTGGCTAAACTTATTATTAGGCTTTAAATAACATCTATTATTCTTTTCAACAACTTTGTAGTTTGGAGCATATAAGTTAACTTTAACACTATACATATGTTGTTTATATATAATACTTGTGTGTCTGTCATTTTTTGAGTATTTAAAAGCCTTGTTGTTAAACATACTAATTCTTTTACTTTTGATTTAATTTGGTTTTCATTAAGTTTGCTATTAAGTCAAATTTCTAAAAATCTTGTAATTTTATTTTTTTTTCTTTGTGTATTCATTTATTACTAAGTTTGATCTTTCTATTTTTTTTAAATTTGCTTAGATTTATAATAATTAGCTTTGACTTTTTTTCATTTATTTGAATATTATTAGTTCAAAAAAATCTTCTGCAATCTGTAATGTCTGCTCTATTTGCTCTTAACTATTTGCTATTTAGGTTGTATTATCTGCAAAAGCTACTATTACCTGTCTTTAACTTGTTTTTATTAAATAGTTTAAACTATTGTTATATGAATTTAAGACTTCTATTGTATAATCCAGTTTTGAATCTTTTTGAATTCTCTCAAGCAAAAGATTATAGAATATTCTCTATATTAAAGGTAAAAGCACTTTACTCTGTTCAATTTTATTATTTATTACAAATATTTCTGTATAATCTCAGTATATAATTATTTTGAATTGTTTGCTTTAAAAAAGATTTAGAATTATTTTAATTATTATTTTTGGAAGTTTAATTTTTTCTATAGCTGCCTTTAAGGCTGTTAATGATACTATGTTAAAAGCCTTTTTTATATCTTATAAAACTAACCAAAGCTTTTTATTGTTTTCTTTTGCATCATTTATCAACATGTTTATAATATGCACTGGCTTTTTTGTTAAATTTTCTAAGAGTCCTGAAAAATTTGGGCCTTTAAGAATATTTTTTTGGCAAAATATTCCTACTAATCATTTAGTTAGAATCTTTGTTATATATTTTCAAAATGTTTTTAATAATACTATTAGTTTAATATTACTAAGATTGTAGTGCCATTTACCTTCTTTTGGAATTGAATAGATTTGTGATATTTTTTATTTTATTGATATTGCCTCTGTTTTGATATAAATTTTTATAAATGTTCTAAAAATATTATATTCTTTAACTTCAGCTGTTTGGATTAGTGTATATATAATGTCTGAAATTCCTGATACTGTTTTTTTTTAAGGTCTTAAATCATCTTATTCTATTTTTTTTTAGAAATATCTTGATTAAGACCTTTGTATTATTCTTTTTTAATAAACTTTTTTGACTTATATATTTCTTTTTTTATAAATATTTTGATCAAAATAACTTGATCTAAACTAATTTTAGTAATGTTCTTTTGTTTTTATAAGTACTTCTGCTAGTTTAATAATTAGACTTCTTTGTCTTTCTTTTTCATTAATGAGTTTGTCTAATTGAATTTTTTTTGTTAGTTTGTCTAAAAGGCTTACTAGCATTTTGTCTTGTTTTTTATCAATTATTTGGCATTTTCTTTCTATATTGTCTTTTATTTTTTTTTTTTTATCTTTCTAGTTTACTGATTCTTCTTGCTCAAAGTATTCTTTACTAACTTTTTAGATCTTTAATGAGCTTATAAGTCTATAATTATAATAAGTCTATATAAGTTTTATATCATTTATTGATAAATCTAATTTTTTTATTTAGCTTATCTATGTTATCTTCTAAAAACTCTAGTTTAATATTTATTTTTTCTATACTAATTCACTTTTCCAATTGCATAAGAGTTTTATCTAATCAAGATTCTTATGTTTTTTTCTTTTTTCTACTTTAAGTATTTGAAATTTTTTTTTTTGGAATGTATTTTCTTGCTATTGTAACAATACTGTTGCTGATTATTTTATTATTTATTTAATCAATTATCTTTATTAGTATTTTTATTTGTTTGTAAAAAATGTTGTAGATCTTGGATACTAATCTTATTTTCTAATACCAAATTAAGTGCCTGTTTATATTTTTTCTAGTTTTTTTTAAATGCTTTATTATAAAAAAAGACTGTTCTTTTATAATTTTCTTTTCTTATACTGCTGCACTGTATAGTGTAATTAGATAACTTAATTCTATTTTTGCTATAACTGCCTTATAGTCATTATTTGTGCAATTATCTTTTTCTTGAATTTTTGGTTTATAGAGACCATCTGCTAATTTTTTTGTAATCTATATATAATCAATTTTTAATTCTGATTCATATCTTAACTATAAAAATTCCCTTGCATTTAGGTTAATTACTCTAAATGTATTAATAATCTTTTGTCTTTCTAGCTAGCTAAGCAGTAAATCTGGTTTTGTTTTTTGGATTAATGGTTTATCTAAGTTTACATTTACTGCTATATTAAAGTCTCTTATAACTACTATTTGTGTTCTTAATAATCTTTTAACATATATGTTAATTATTATCTTCTGAATTATTTTTTTTCTCTTTATTGTTTGGAAATAAGTAGGCCATTATAATTATAATTTTAACATGTTTGAAAAAAAAGCTAGCAGAAATTATATATTCATTTGTTCTTTCTATATGACCTAAATGTTTTTTTTATTTTTGGTTAATTAATAATCCTATTCTTAAACCTTTCTTCTTATCTGAGTTTGCACTTGATCAGATGCTTTTGTAGTCTTCTAAATTCTTTTCTAGAAAGAAACCTTTTTTAACTAAAATATTTGTTTCTGCTGGACCTACTATGTTTAGTTCATTGTCAATTATCTAATCATAAAGTGCTTCTAACTTTTAGTTTTTGATTTAAGTCTATTAATATTATATATTACTAATTTCAACTCAATTCTTTCATTCTTATATATTCTTTTTATCTCTAATAGCTTCTTTTTATTATTTTTTGTTTCTTTATTCAAATATAGAGCATTTCTTTATATTAATTTAGTTTTTCTTTCTTTATTTTATAATAAAGAGCTTGGCTTTATATTTGTAATTATTGGTTTAACCTTGTTAGTTTTTAAAAGTAATTTGTAAGACTTGATCTTGGTAACTTGAATTTTGCTCTATATTATACTTTGAGTTTGTCTAGTCTGTTAATGATTTTTAGTAGTAAATCTTTAGTTGATAACTTTTTTTCTTTTTTTAATGATTCTTTGTTTTCTTTTTCTTGCTTGGTTTTTGAATTCTTGTTCAAATCTTTTGTGCTATATTTATATTTTATTTCTTGATTGACCTCTTTTTTATTAATCTAAATTTTTTTTTTCTTAATAATTTATTTTTTCTTCTTAATGCTTTTCTTGCTTCATAATCTTTCTAAAAGATTAAGTAATTGTAATATCAAAGGCTTTGTTGTGCTAATTCTAGATCTTCTTGGTTTATAAAAATAACAATTGCAAACCCTTTGGAATTACTATTGCTATTTATTAGTATAAATACTAATTTTGCTCTTTTACTTTTAAGCCTTTTTAGCAAAAAAACTTCTAAAGCTCTTTTGAGTATTTTTAAAAGTTTTGTTATAAAATAACTATGTTTATTTTTCTGCTTATAATCTTTATTATCTTGTGTTACTCATACTAATTTGTTGTTTCTAAAGGGAATGACTAAGGCATTTTTGTATAATTTTTGTTCATTGTTTCAATTGTTGCTAGTGCTTTAAACTAAGATTTTTTAATTATTATAACTTTTGCATTTTTGATATTTCTATACATAACTTCAATTTCTTTATATCTGATGTTTGCTAGTAAATTTCAGATAGTCAAATAGTTTAGATTTTTTATCTTCTTTTTTCTTTTTAAATATAAATTGGTTCAGTTGTTTGCTTTGCAAGCTGAAGTCTATATTTAGTCTTCTATGAATTTAGTGCTATTTTTTAAATTTTTGGTTTGTTTTTTTCTATTTGTATTATAGCTAAAACTACTCTTTTGTTTTTGTCTCTATAAGAACAAGTTTATACCAATTATCTTCTTTTCTTAACACTTTCTTACTTGTTGTTCTTCTGTTATATTTACATTTAAAGTTTACTATAGTCTAATTATTTTTATTCTGAAAACTCTTTTCTATCTCTTTAATGTGTTTGTTATTTCTAAATACCTATTTTATAAAGTTAATTTTGTACTCTTTTGTTTTATCTGGAATCTTGTATATTGGAATTTTTGTTTTGAATAAGTCTTTTTTGTCACATCTTTTATTTTATAGTAACCAAAAACTATTTTATAATAGTGTTAAGTTAATTTATTCTTTTAAGTTTATTTCTTGATTTTTAATAACATTCTCTTTATTATTTAAATTAGAATTATCTTGACTTGACTCTGTATATTCTGTTTTTGAAAACACTTTACTTTTTTTACTTTTGTTTTCATTTTTACTAATTTTGACTGCTAATTTTTTTAGGTTTGTCAATAGGTAATTTTGATTTAATATGCTAGCTTTCACAACAATTATAAGATTTTTTATATTATTAATAATATTTTGACTATTTTCTTCTGCTATTTTAACTGTTAGATATTCTTGTCTTCACTTTTTTGGATCAGTTTGTTGGAAACTAATATTTACATTTTTTTTTTTACTTTTATTTTGTTTTTTTCCTTTAATATTACTGAACTACTTATATTAGTTATATAGTTAATTGTTTTTGAATTGTATTGTGTTATTTTTGCTTTTATTGTACATTTTTCAATTAATGTTTTTTCAAGACTTCTAGTTTCAATTTGCTTTAGCATTTTAATAATCTAACAATAAATTAACAGAACCTGTTTTGTAATTTTATTTGGATTATCAATTGCTATACTGTATACTATTTACTTTATATTGTTTGAACTATATAGTGTCATATCTTTTAGTGCTTTAATTAACATATTGCTATCTAAGTATCTAAGGATTTTTTCAGCTACTTTCTAAATAAACTTAAGTAACTCCTGCTTGTGTAACTCACTCATCTTCTAATCTATATTTGAATGATAATCAACTAATATCTACTAATAGTACTATTCTAGATTTTCTAAAAGAAAGCATTTGCTTTTTCTGTTATTATTTAATTATATAATTGTTGTTTATTTGTAATCTGTTTACATATCTGAAAAAGAAACATGATCTATTGTTTGTTTACTTTGTTGTTTATATGTTTTTGTGCAATCTAATTTGATCTGCCATACAGAGACTCTAACAATTTTCCAAATTTCTAAAAAGTTTTAAGAAAAAAAAACTAAATTGTTTTTTTGTATTTTGTATTTTAATTAAAAGAAAAATAAGCTTTATGTTGTTTTTTTGTCTATTTTTTTTTCTTTTAAGATGTTAAAACAGGTTTTCTAAGTTGGTTCTTGCTTGCTGCTACTATTTTTGTCTTGTTTGTTTTTGAAAAAAAAATAGTAAAAAGAGTTTTTGTCTTGTTTGTCTTTTTAAAAATTACAAATAATATTATACAGATATATAAAATTTTATTATATAAGCTTAATATTAAGATGATAGTTTAATAATTAATTTAGTTTTCTAAATTTATTAAATAATGGTTTATTAGAAGATGGTGATCCTAGTATAGTAATTAAGTTGTTATCCTTTAAGTAGTATTACAAAGTAGATTTTAGCATAGTATATTATAAAGTAGTATTAGTAGTATATATATATTCATTATCATATTGTATATTATATTTATTATTAGTTATTAGTTAGTCAATAGTTATATTATATAGTAGATAGATAAAAAGGATCTTAATTGGCTATTAGAAATGCGATATAGTTACATAACACTAAGTAACATCTGTGATATTACTATTGTCTTACAAATTCCAAATACCTCTAGTACAAGTTTTATATATTCTAGTACCAAATTACTATGCTAAGTGCTGCAGCACAAGAATTTCAAGTGTTTCTGCATGAACTCCAAGTATCTTTACACAAATCCCAAATGCCTTTGTATAAATCCAAGTGCTTAAACACAAGCTCCAAATGTTTCAATCACAAATAACAAATAATATAAACAATATTCTTAGTTGCTTCTGCATAGTTCTCACTACTTCAAGCACAATATCATTTAATGTTGTTTGAACCTCCACTATTCCAAGTGCAAAGATATCTAATGTTGTTTGAACCCCTATTACTCTGAATACAGTATCAAGTAATGTTACTCAAATTCCCACTATCTCTGCTAGGTAAAAAGATATATAAAGAGTATTTTTTCTTTTTCCTGCTAATTCTAAGTTCCTATACTTCAATCTAGACCTTTTTACCTTTACTTCTAACTTGTAAAAGTGATATTTTCTCTTTAGAATAATTCTTATAGGCAAGGTTGTCACTGTGTGTTTATTTAATAAAAGTTAATTTATATACTATTACTATTTCAAACCATTTGCCTACTGCTGTATAGTAAAATAAACTACTACATTTCCACCCTGTATATATTTGCAATAATCAATTACTGTACTAGGTGACCTTGTTACTTGGTTGTATTGTATCAAGAAGGCTGCAACCCTGTAATATTTTAGTGCCTTCTGACAGAAATTATAAAAAGTTATCTCAGGAAAAAAACAGAAACCTCTTTTAAAAAAACTACTTCAAGAAGCAATTCTCTCTCTAAGAAGAATTTTTATTTTGAAAGTAGCAATTGTAAAAAAGCATTTGAAATTTTTAGAATTTATATTTTAGATATACCTCTACTAACTTAAATTGAATTGAATTATTTTGTATTTTGCATTTGTATTTTGTATTTTGAAATTGAAGAAGTTTATGTTTTTACTTTCTATTTTTGAATTTTTGATTTTTGAAATAATCTTGATTTTGATTTTTGATTTTGATTTTTGATTTTAGCATTACTTACTGAATGATGAATATATTTTAAATTGTTTAAACTTTTAATTGATTACTTGAATTCTTTACTTGCTAGACTATTATTTTAGATTTATTTTCTTAATTTTTTATTATTATTTTATTTTATTATTTTATTACCTATTAGTACTAATCCTTTTTGAAGAAATTTATTTTATAGGAGATTTTCTCACTCGATTTTATTTAAAAAATATTCAAAAACATCAACAAATTCATAATAAAAACCTCTCTTTTGCTACAATTGTATTGCAAACCCTTACAATTGATTTATCTTGCCCATAGTGTTATTTATCTCCTAACCTTTATGGACACTTTGCTGCATTTTGGACTTGGTATTCTGAAAACTACTAAGCTATTTTTTTTAGTAAAGTTACTTATTCCAACTTTTTAAGATTAGCTACTGCTAGATGCTCAGCTGCCTGAGTTGCTGCTAGAAATATTATTTTTAGTTGTTATTATTAGAACCAGATAACTAACTCTCAAGATATTATACAAAGCATCTTTTGAGAATATACTTCTCATTATTCAGTACTATCAATTACTGCTAACCAAAGGACTCTATTTAATATTTTTATTGATGATCCAGTTAGAGTCCAACAACATATTAAAGCTTTACAAGCTGCTGCATTAGAATTAGCACAAGGTTCTAAGAAAGAAACTAGTGTATTTACTTCTCAACAATTATTACAAGAAATTGTTATTATTGTAAAAAAATCTGTTACAACTTTTACTTATCCTATTACTATTGTTGTTACTTCTATTCGAACTCTAATACCTATTGTAAACCCTAGCTCTTTAGCACCATATAGTAAAGATCAGACTTGTAAACATTATATTTATTATCAACCAAATAACCTACCAAAAATAGAAGAAATACCTTTTCTTTTTATTCAATCAGAGGCTTCACAAGAAAGAGAAATTACCTAAAAACCCTTTTACACTTCAATTTGATCTTTATATCTCTTTTAACTTTCAACCTTAACTATATCAAGACTAGTTAATAGATTTGCTAGATTTGTAACCAAAAAATTTAATCTTCTTTCATCTTGTTCTGATATTGAATCAAGCCTAGAAGAAACTTCATCTACAACAACTAAAAATCTCATTACAACTGAAGAAGACACCTTTTCAACTTTTAACTTACCAGAAACAACTAATTACCCTGAAATTTTAACTACTCAACTTATTATTAAAATATTATCTAATTATCATTGACTTATTGATCTTGAAAACTTTGTCCAAAACCTAGAAACTTATACTTAAGAGGACACAACTTTAACTATTAAAGATCTTAATCCATTAACAGAACAAGACTATTCTGAAAAAACAGACATTTTAGAAGAACAACTTCTATTAGAAGAAGAAGAACCAAAAAGCTCAAACAAAACTATTATTGATAAACTTGACTTTGAAAACAAAAGAGCCATAGACAATGCTGTTGCTGCAATAAATAGACTAGTTGATACTTTTAAAGCTGCAGAGAAATCACTCTTTTTTTTTTTTTTTTTATTAATATAATATCAAGTAGAAAAATAATAATATATGAATATACTAATTAGATATATATAATGTATAACTAAAGAATTATTTTTAAACTATACTATTGTTGCTATATATATCTAACTACATCTAGTGTGATATTATTTTCTTATTTTCTGTTGTTAGTTAAGTTAACTATTATTAATATTTAACTACAGAAGGGATAGAGAACTTCTTAGGATTGTTGGTTTAGTAAAAGCAAGTATGTATAGTAAAATTTTGAGAAAAAAGTTTAGTAATAAAAGAATCTATATTAGTATCAAAGGTAAAGGTAGTATTATTAAAGGTTGTTAGTTTTAAGATAGATAAATAGATATTGTTTTTCTTTTTTGTTGAGACAGTAATTTCATGTGCTGACTTCTACTTATGTTGTTTAATATTTTGTGTTTATCAGATAGTAGAGTTGAACTAAGTAAGTATTAAATTTAATAATATAATAAGAAAATTATTAGTTAATTTTTTTAGAATAAGTTGTAGTTGTTTGTAATGATCTAGGGTTAATATACTCTTTTTTTTTTTTTTTATTTATATAATGTTCAAGTAAAAACTTTTTTATATATAGAATTATAAGTTCTAAAATTAAAGATTTCTAAACTACATTTGTGCTACAAATTGGCACCCAATGTGACATTACACCTCCTATTTCCTGTAAATGCTATAACTAACTATTTCAAATTAGGTCCTAGCTAGGATAGGTTGGAGGAGACCTTTAAGTGATTGTCTGAACATTACTAAATACAAGAAGTTAGTAAAAAACTTTGTGTAAGCTATTTGATGATAAAAGAGTTAATATTTATAGTTTGAGAAAAGATTGTTGTATTGTTTAAAGAATTTGGTAATGTTGGTAAGTAGATTTTAGTATGTTTAGATTTTGATGTAATGTTTCGAGATATTTTCTATTGATGTTGATATGTGTTGTGAATAGATCAGAGATCTTAATGAAACCAGTTTAATAGATCATTTAAGAGCTGAAGTAGAAGGGCATCAGTTTGTTTATTAATAAGTGTTTTGATATTTTCATAAATAGTAGAAGAGAAGGTTCCTGTAATAATATATAAAATATGTTTGAATTGAGGATTTGGTATATTAAGTGTAAATTTAGAAAAATATTTAATAAGGTTGTTGAGATTATATTGGTAATTTTTAGTAATGATAGAGTATCTTGTATTGTATTTTTGATTGATTGTAGAATATTTGTAGTATTGCTAGGGCATAAAAATAAATGAAAAATATTTTCAGTATTTGTACAGCGAGAGCAGTTTAGAGTAGTATAGAGATATAGGTAATGGATATTAAGATTTTGCATAGTAGTTAGATTATTAGTAAGAATTTTGATATGAAAGGAGTATTTTTGTAAGTTATTTTCGAGAGAAAAGATAATTTTAAATTTTAATGACCATTTAATGTTTGTGATATTTTGAAGGAATTTTAGATTTGACCATTTGACAATTTCTTAAATAGTTATAGAGTTTTTGATAAAGGTGCAAACTTTGATAGAGATTAGATAGTTATTCTATATGAAATGATTTAGAGTATTAAATTTTGAGTTGTTAATTTTGAGAATATGTTTTGTTGTTCCTTGTTTAGCAAGTAAATCTGCTTGGTTGTGAAAAGAGTCTGTAGAGTGTAATTTTATTTTATAAAGAGTAGTAATAATGTTTTTGAGTTGTTTAAGATAGTTAATATAGTAAATAATGTCTAGTTTTTGGTTTGTATAGGTTTGGAGTTGGTAGCTGAGTTAAGGTTTTTGATTGCAGTTGTATTGTCGATATAAATATTTAAAAGAATATTAGAAGGAACTGTGAATAAGAAAATAAGAATTGCCTCAAGTTCGATGTGAATTAAGTTAAAATAAGATTGTAAAGCTGCATTAAATTTTATAGATGTATTATATTTACAAATCCATCCTATATTATATTTGGTTTCTGAAGTTTGTAAATTTTTGATTGATTCATCAGTATAGAAGTATAGTTTATCTGTGTTAAGATGGGAAATAAGGTGATTTAGATCGATTAGTTGCTTTTGATATGATGGTGTGTTAATAAATTGTTAAATAAGTTGAGCTTCATATGATAAAAAAATTATTTGTAGTTGTATTGATGGAGTTGATTGGATAGTAGTGGTGCTATGTATTTGAGTTAGAGCTAAGATTTCTTTAAAATCAATTTGAATAGTTATTGAATCTTTTGATTTGATGGCTGAGTTATAAAGTAGGAAGAATGAATGAAAATTTGGTGTTGGATGGTTGGTAGTTGGTAGTAGTTGAGAGAATCCTGAAATAAGATAAATAAAGAACAATTATAATAAAGATAATATGATTGCTAAATTTAAAAATAGATAAACAAACATAGTGTGGTAACCTAGTGAAGTGGTCAGGTTGTCAACCTTTCAAATAGTAGGTTGTGTGTTCAAATCCCATTGATGGTGAAAATTTGGATAATCATCTATATAATATTCGTATTATGACAACTGTTACTAATGATTGAGTTAGGATAGCTGTAATGGCAGTTATGCCAGCATGACTGGTAGGTCATGAAGCATTTGTGTAACAGGTTACATAACATTGTCCTTTGGAACAAGGTTGTGGTTACATGAAGAAATGCAAACTGGCAATAAGCAGTGCAAATATTAGATAAGTCCTTGTGGTTATATAAATCTGTTGAAATTGGGTAACAAGAAGTCCATTTGGAAAGACCCAAGTAGAGAGATAGCTAGATCTTCAATGGCTCTACTGTAAAGACTAGCCTTATGAAATGAATACTAAGGTCAAAGTAGCCAGATAGGCAAAAACTTCTAGGTGAGAGGTACTACCAACCAGGCTGCCAGATCAAGCCAGAGAAAAAAGATATCAAGCTGATCTAATATACCAATAGACTGGTTATAAGTCCTACTAGGTTATCTGAATTGAGAGTTTGGTGAACTGGCAGAAGTATACTAAAGTATTTCGGATATGCTGTGAAGTAAATGCTAGGGTTTGTGTAAACTCTACAAGGGCATAGCAGTTTAATGATCAGCCCTAACTGCAAGTGTTAGTTCTGCTATAGCAATACCTAGATCAGCTATAAAAATAGGTACAGAAGGCTTTAGAGAGTTTACCTTAAGGATAAATTAGTCTTAAGGTTAAGATAATGATCTGGGCATCTGGGATAACCTAGTGATATTAACACAGATTACAGGTTTAGAAGGTTTAAAGTAAAACATCCAAATAGGGATGTTAGGTATGGCAATTGGTGGGGAATCTCTGAGTGGACTTCTTAAATAGATAATATAGAAAAGTTACACATGTAGCCAATTGTATGCTCTCCTGTAGTGGTTTATTGAAACACAATACCGATAAGTGATTAATAAAAGTCAAAAGACCAAAGAGGTTATCTTAAAAAAAAAATAAAATAAAAAAAAATAAACAAACTAGAACAAACTTACTAATTTTAAACAAATTAGTAAATAAGGTTTGAAGACTTTATTTTTTAAGAAAAAAAAGATGCAAAAAACTCTATAATTACAAAAATAAAACAGACTAGTCATGTAGTAATACAAATTTTGTCTAATTTTTAGTATAAAAAATTATTTAACATGTATTGTAAACAATGTAACTTTAAATAAAATACAAAAAAGAAGTATATATAACTCAGGATTTTATTGATAGTATATTTGGTTAATAGTTGCATTATAATTACAAGAAGCAACTATAAAAAGAGTGTACAACTAGCCACTTATACAATTTTAGTTATTGTCTAATTTAAGTAGTTTGGTCAAAGGTTTTATACTAGCTACTATATCTGAAACCTGCTTGTAGGTTTTTTATTTAACTATTCTAGTTTCTATATTCATCTATTTATCTTTGCCTACCAATAATCCTGACAGATGTTAGTGAAAATATGTTATAATTACTAAGTTTTTAAAGCAGTTCACTTATATAAAGAACCTTTGATCTTGTACTAAACCTTTCAGAATCTTCTGTATTTTATTCTTATAGCTAATCTAATATTACTATAACTAAGACCAACATTTACAATTAGAGCATATCATTAAACTGCTATGTTCTTATAGAGTTTACCTCAAATCTAGTACTGACTTTACAATATATCTCTACTATTTTGGTATTCAATTCAAGTTTTACTAAACTGTCTACAGGTCAAACGAATGAATAAAGAGTAAATAATAGATAAATAACAGAAAAAAAAACTGCCATTATTCTACCCTATATCTACCAAATAATGGCAGCATAACAGCAGCATAACAGCAGAATAATAGTAAAATAACAGGAGGTTTGTCAATATGAGTAAC
>CAJVQA010005355.1:0-16245 GCA_910591915.1 Cetraspora pellucida | reverse complement strand
AGTTTAGCTTTGAGCTTAACAAGACCAATGTGTTGAGTAAAAATTTTGTTGCAAGTAGGTTGGTTAATAACAATGTTGTGTAAGCAGTATTTAATAGTATGAATAATAATTGTATTGATAATGTAGCAAGCATGTAAATTAGTTATACATTTTGTTTTTGCAATTTGGATGAGTTAGAAGGATTCAGAAATAATTAATTTTGTTTGTTTAGATTGTCTGTTGTTTAAGATAAACCAGTAATCTAAAAATTTAAAGAGTTGTTTGAAAGAATGAAGTTGAAGTAGATGGTTATTATAAGAGATAGGAGTATAGTAGAATAAAGAGTTATTAGTAACTAGAATGGATTTTGAAAGGTTAACTTAGATGTTTGCTATAGCATAAAATAATTTAGCTATAGATAGTATATAAGATAACTCAGTTTGTGAAGATGCAACCCAGAGAGTATCATCTATATATGCTAAAACAGAATATTGTTTTTGTGATAAATTAGTGGTTTGAAGTTTTAGATTAGTAATCCAAATAGATTGTAAGGTATATTTAAGAACTTTTGAGTATATGTATAATATAAGTAGATTATAGTAAATACATCATAATAAAGATGTAATTGTTTCACCTTGGTCAATACTATTGTGAACTAAGTAAAAAGAAGTAAGACCAAGATTAGTTATAACTTGGTTATGATAATCAGTAAGAAGATCAGTAAGGATGTTAATGATAGATGAAGGAAATGAGAGACAAGAGAGTAAATGTTTAAAAAGAGCAAAGTTTACAGAATTATATGCTTTGCTCATATCTTGTAAGAGTAACCAAATGTCTTTGTAGTTACAAGTAGCATTTTCAATAAGATTATTAAGAATATAAATAGGAATTGAGGTACTATTATTGGGGAATGTGACATAGTTAAAGGGTAAAAGAATAGAGTTTGAGAAAAATACAAAACTAAGTTGGTTTGTAAAAATTTTTGTGTAAAGTTTGTAAATATATTCAATCAAACTAATAAATTGTATAAGATTAAGGTCATTATCAAAGATATTACACTTAGGAATAGTATAAATTCTACTATGTTTTCATTGTTTAGAAATTCTGTTGTCAAGAAGGCAATGATTAAAGAGAGCAGTAATAACAAAAGTGAATTGGGAGCTAATATATTTATGCATTTTATAGCTAATGCCTATAGGACTACAAGCTTTGTTGTTAGATAGTTGTAAGAGGGTTTGAAGAAATTCTTCATTAGTAATAGGGGTGTTAAGAAAATGATACTAATTTGGATTAATGTAAGAAAGTAAAAGTATTGTTGTTTTCAGAAATTATTAAAGAGAGGTTCTTTAATAGATCTAAGTGTGATCCAATCATGAAAATGAGATTAAACATGTTGTTTAATGAGTGATGAATCAGTAATAAGTTGGTTTGACAGTTTTATGTTTGAAAAATAAACAGGTTGATGATAGCAATTAAGGATGCTATTAATAGTCTGAGTAAGATGTGTTGTAAGAATAATACATCTTTTGTCAGTGGCTTTATTGATTTGTTGTCGAAGTAGAAGAGAGTTTTCAAGATAATAAGCATAGTAGAGTTGTTTTTAAATAGAGTAGGTATGTTGAAGCCATAATTGAGTACAAGAGGGTTTGGTGAAGATAAGTAATTGAAGGTCACATTGTGACTGTTTGTTAATTTGGAAAATTTTTTAATTAATACTTGAGATGTTAAAAGATTGGATGAGTTTTTTAATAAGTTTAATAATATGTCTGAGTTTTTTAAAAGAAAGATGTAATAGAGTACTATGGGGTAAATATTGGTGATTATAATTTTGTTTACAAGAGATTTTGTTACAGATTATATGAGTAGCAAAATAGATGATAGAGCATTGAATTTTGTGCCAAGTAGTTTCAATACTTTCATTAGTAGTACTGTTGATAGAAGTTTTGTATAGTGAAAGTTGTTAGATTAAAGTATCAGCAAAGATATTCTAGTCTTTTGTAGTCATTGTTTTATAATTGAATATTTGATGACTAATCCTAGTATGTTTTTATAAAGGTCTACTATAGACATATGGAAATTTCAAGTAAAAGTAAGAATCAAGTAATCATTTGAAGTAGAGGTTTGGCTATTGTTGAGACTGTAGAAAAGAAGGAATTGTATATTAAATTGGTTAGTTTAGATGTAGTTAATGCAACTACTACTAGTATTCTTAGACCAAGTAAAATGTTTGTTATTAAAATAAGCTCCAATATTATATATATTAGAATGATTAAGAAAGTTAATAAGCTTATATTTGGAAAAAGAACTGTAAGTATGATCCTGTGTATTAAAATCACCAAGGATAATAGGATGAAGGTGAAGTTGAGAAGCTTATTGAATCCAGTTGATTACTGTGTTTTAAGTTTGGTTGTGAATAGCTATGTCAATAGATGAGAGGTATACTGAGATAATACAAAGTTTAATATTGCTTTGAAAGAAAATGTTAAGTGCAATAGCTCCTCCTAAGTGAGTATGAATACTGTGAATGTGAGGTTTAAGATAATTATAAATCATAATGGCTGTTCCTTTTATAGAAGTAGAAGAGTTGGATCAGTAATAGGTAAAAAAATTATTGTTGCAAAAGAAAGATTAGTTTTATTGAAAATTTTTGTTTTAGTAATATTGATAATAAATATGTTATTATTAAAACAGTAATCTTACCAGGCTTCTCTTTTTGTTGGATTATTAAAGCCTTTAACATTGTATGTAGCAATAGTTAGGTTAAGATGATGAGAACTTAAGTTGGAAAAGTGTAAAGTAGAGTTGTAATCAATAGGAGTTGAGTAATAATCATTAGAAAGAGAGTCAAATAAAATAGGGATAGAGCTAAAGGAGTTGAATTTAAGAAAAAGTTTGTAGAATAGTAGAAGAAAATGTGAGGCAATAATGATGTGATCTGACAAAAGAATGTTATTAGAAAGGTATATATGAGTTTTATTGTAAGATGAATTAATAAAGAATGTAATACTAGATATGGTTTTGTTGTTATTGTATTTGTTAATATGTTGAATTAAGGTTTGAATAGTTTGATTATAAAGGAGAAGTGATAAATTGTAATAAAGAAGGAATTTGTTAAAGCATATATAAAGATTATAGAGAATTAAAGATGTTATAAATGATCTTTCAAAATTGTTTTCTATAGGGTCAATCACTGTATGCTTGGCTCTCACAGCTGTACAAGGTACCATAGTCTGCCCTGTACATTAGGTCTTACCATCATTAACATGGCCTTTTATATAAATAGGCTTGTTCACCTGCCTACTTATATTATTCTCTTTATTAACTATAATGGTTGTATCTTTTAATAAGGTGGTAGCTGCTTTAATGTGTATTGTAGAAGACAAGGAACTTAAAAAGGAGATTGTAAGAAAAGTGAATTAAGGATGAAAACAGGTTGAAACTCAAGGTTGAATGTTTTTGCTAAAAATTTCTCAGCTGCTAGATAAGCAGTATTATTAAAATATTTAACAATTTGTAAATAAATTGATTTTTGATTTTTGACAACATCAAAGTAGATAATAATTTGGGTAAGAAACTTGATATTAATAATATTTTTGGTTAATAAATTGATTGCTTTTTCCTTAAAAAGAGACTGTATATTGTGGTTTTCTGCTACAGTTTGGTAATATAAAGAAAGATAACAATAAAAGTAATAGTTGTGACATTTAGAATTTAATTTAACTTTGTTTTATTTGCAGACAAAGTCTTTAGCTTGATCAGCCAACTTGTCTAGAGCTTTGGTAGGAATAAGTTGATTGAGTGAGGCAGCATGTTCTTTGTTTTTGTAGAATAATGTAGTATTAAGAATAGGATGAATTCATGTTTCATTCTCTTTGGGTAGAAATAATAAGTAAGATTTGCTTAGTATATCATTAAAAAGTTTAGTGCTGTTATAGAATTTTTTATCATTAAAATATTGATATAATGTGTTGTTACAAATGAGGCAATGAAAATTTGCAACACAAGATGCTTCCTCATGTTGCTTATAGAGTGAATTAGGTTTTTGGAATATATATGATTCTGAAAGGTGTTTAGAGAGTTGAAGAATAAAATGCTGATAGAATTAGATTCTGAGTGAAGGTTTGACTTTTTCTTTGTCAATAATAGAAGTAAATTGTTGACTATAAGAAGAATAGTAGGTTTCAAACCAAGAATTAAAGTGATCAAGAGAGTTTTTTAAAGAAGGAATACAGAATCTTTCAAGAAATAGTGTTTTGGAAACATTGAAAAAGAGCTTGATATTGAATCTAGTATCTGATTGAATAGTAAGATATTTTTGGTCAAGGTTAGTTATTTGAATAAAAGATTCAATTTTGAATCTTTTAGGTCTAAGCTTTAAATCTTTAACAAATTTTTGGTAATTGATTAATTGATAATTATTAGATAAAAAAAGATGAAGTCATGCAAGGTTAAAGCAGAGTTGGAGATGGTTATAAGCAGTATATGAAGATATAGTAACTGGTGAGACAAAGATTTTAAGATAATTAAAGTTTTGTAAAAAAGACAGTTGTAAATTTAAGAAGTAGATTTTTGAAAATAGATTTGAAGAGGTCAAAAGAAATAGTAGCACTTTTGTCAATATTAGAATTGTTACTATAGATAAGGTTAGTTAAAAATTCTAGTTGTTGTTTAGCCATGATACAAATAATGTAATAGAATAAGGCTTTAAGTGCAGGTTAAAAAAAGGTGGCAGGTTTAATTTCTTTATCAGGATAAAAATTATAAAGAAATTTTTTAAGAAAAATAAAGAGTTGAAGAGAAAATCTAGTTTGTAGTTTTTTATTAGATTGTATTTCTCTAGTAATTGGAAAATTTGCAAGCCAGTCATATGTAGAGTTAGATTTTGGTTTGGCAATACTAAAATAAGTTTGAAAAAGAGGTTTGTTAGAAGTACTTTCAAGTGGGTTAATATTGATAAAGTTATTAAGATATAAGTTAGTATTATCAGGAATATTAGTAATTAAAGATTGATTAGAGATAGGATTAGTATTAGTAGTTGTAACAAAAAAGAAGTTAATAAAATTAGAGAAAGTTGAGGTTTGGTAAGAAGAGGTAATGAAAGAGTTGGTAGTTTGAAAAGATTTATATAAGATGTTTTGAAAACTTTGAGTAAGATTTTTCTTGGTTTGAGATAAGCTAGCTTCATGTTGAAATGAGGTAGTTATGCAAATGAGATGGTAGACTTCATTATTTTTGGTAACATATTTTTCATTAGAGTAGTAACAGTCATTTCTCTTAGTATAGCCAATTGAGAGAGAACATTTAGGACAGGTATAATAATGTATTTCAGAAGTAGAAGATAAAGGAGCATTATTAGTTAAAAAAAAGAGATTAATTAAGAGTTGTTGAACTGGTTTGTTAAGATTTTTTTTTATATTACTGTTAACATAAACTGTAATGAATTCAGTAGCTTGAATATGATTAGTGTTAGTAGTTGAAATGAATTTGGTGTGATATTTGACACAAAGACAAGTGATCACAGAGGTAGAATTAGAAGTTTAAAAAAAGTGAGTGATTTTGTTGGTTCTAAGGTTTTTAGTTAAACAAGAAATTAGTTTGACTTTGGGAAGAATTGGGCAAGCATTGTTGTCATTTTCTTCTTCATAAAGGGCAATTCCAAAACTGTTAGAGAAGTATTTGTAGAAGTAATCAAGATTTGCTATATCAGGCTCTTGATTGTTTAATGTAAGCATTTTTAAATTTTTTATAAGTTAGATAAATATTATATTAGAAACTTAGAAAAGTTTCAAATAATTAAATAATTGATTTTACAGGAATAGAAAATGTGAACAAGGTTTGTGTGGTTGAGGTATTATAGAAGTAGTACTGATATATAACTGGGATGGTTGGGGTAACAAATATAACTCAGGTACTAGTACAAATAAGGTTTGTAATACAAATTACTATATACAATTAATAAGAACCAAATATGAAATAACTGATTGTGTTCAATGAATTTCTATTAATAGATGGGTTACAAAATTTTTGTGTAAATTAATAGAGTATAGATTGGGAAATGATAGTATAATTACATGAAAACCATGTAAGAAAAAAAAAGGATGAAGTGAAAACAAAAAGTAGAAAAAAAGTTTTACAAGAGGATAAAATATAAATTTAGCTGTAGTTCAGTCAAAATTAGATTAAAATTCTTTTTTTAGAACTTATTTTGACCAGACAAGTAGATACTATAACTTTAATTAAAAGTATAAAACAGGTTATTGCAGTAGAAACTGTAAAATAATTAATTTATTAAAACTGGAGGCCAAAGGCAGTTACTACAGTTTTCTCAGTAAGTTTAAAAGCTAGATATATAATATTTTCAAGATATATTTATAATGCTACGCTGAACAGGTTTACTTAAGACATTAGGACAGGTTGTTATAGTAAAATAAAAAGTTATAAGTGTTTTTAGATGAATAATTTTTTGTTAATTTTTTTGTATAATAGATTTGCAGAAAAAGTTTTTTTAATTTCTATTAAATTTCTTTTTTGAATATCTCTTTTATAATTTTAATATATAATATAATACCTTGCTTCACACCTTTATATAAAACTTGTTTAGTATACAACTCTTTAAACATACTCTTAACTACTAAGCCACATATGCATGCCTCTCTATATTTAATTTTATCTATTTTAGTTTTACTAACTAATATTCTTTTTAGATCAAGTCTTGTAAACTTGCTCTTATCTAACTTGTCAAACTTTTTTCATACTAACCAACATGCTAACTCTTCAATATTATTCCAATAACTCTTATATTTTTTATAACTGAACAAATGTCTTGATGATTCTTTCTTTGTCTTGCACTTTTTACATATATCTGAATTATACAAGTCTGATGCTTTCTTCTTTAATACCTTGAGTACTGATAAACTATTAGTAATACACTTAATTCTAAATAAGATTTCCTTACTCTTTTCTAAAGAATTATACTTATTTCCTGCTAAATTTCTATTTTCTTTTCATTTTCATCTCTAATTACATTGTGCTTTTGCATCTGATTTTAGCTTTTTTATTGTATTTGAACAATGCTACTCTGCACTATTTATCATATTCATTAATATCTTGACAAACTTTTTGTTAAGATCTTTATTACTATTTCTTTTTAAAATAATATATATGAAAACCTTAAATTTTTTTAAGCTTCAAGTTTATAATCTTACTTTGCTAAACACTTTCTTTTGCAAGCTTATTAGTTCTTTTATTCTATACTATTCTATTATATGCTTTAACTTTAACTAATGATTACCTAATGTTTTTCAACTTGTACATGTTTTTAATTTTTGTAACTAATCTAAAGTTCTTACTTTTATTCTATGCTCTAACATTATATAGTAGCTTTCTTCTTTTCAGACTTGCAATTGCTGCTATACTATCTAATTTAATGACTACTTTATTATTATATACTACAACTAATATTATTATTTACATTGCAACTAACTCTGTTTTTGTAGATAATAACTATTTTGCATTCTAATTTTCTCTTTTATTATTAATTTGTTTTCATCTTTGCTCAACTTGTATTCATTTTGCAATCTTTTTCTTCTCTTACTAATGATCTGTCTATATAAAAACTGTAGTTTGTACAATCTTTTTTTATGTTTTTTTCCAAATACTTTAATAACAAGGTTTCTAAGCTACTATTAAATCTTTGCATCTTTAACAAACTGATTTTATATATATGTTTTCTTATTTCTTTATCTATAACTTCATTTTTACTATTGTTTCTATTTTTTGTATAATTTTTTTTATATTCACTTAGTTCTTCTAACAGAACTAGAATTTTCTGTTTGTTCTCTTGTCTAATTCCTGGCAGCATACTATCTATTTCTTTTTTCTTAACCAAATACTGACAACTACTTGTGCTATTTCTATTATCCAAATTGCACTTCTTATATTCTATAAGTATTAAATAATTTTTATCTTCAATTTTAGATGCATTTTAGTGATTTATAAGTACATCTTTCTTTCTTTTCTTAAATACTCTGCCTATTATCAAATCCACATTCTTTTATTTATTAGCATTCATTCATGCTTTCTCTTATCTTATATTAGCTTCTTGCATATAGATTGCATTACTATAATGTTTGTAACTTGTATTTGAAATTCTACTCAACTATATTATCATTTTTATTACTTAACATTTTTTGTTCAATTTTTGCAAATTACTTTGCTTTTCATTTTTTTGTGTACTTGTTCATAATGCTTTAAACTTCTTTTATGTAATTATTCTTTGCTATCTTGATCAATGAACTGTTGTGTAAAAAATACTCTATATTTTATCAACCTCTTATATGCTATTCTGAATGTTTTCTTTTTTATCAAACCATGTACAGTTTTACTTATACTATAAACCTGCCAAAAACTATCTATTGCCTTTACTGTTATACCTATTTTTTTACTTTAAGTATAACTAGACATGTCAAATTATTTTTCTAAATTCTTTTTAAATTGCTCATCAAAGTTGCATCTAATTCTTCTGATATTAATTCTGCCAGAGCAAAGCCTTGTTTTAGTTGTATTTTTGTTATTCACCAATTTGATTTAGCTTATTTAGTCTTCTTTGCATTGATACTAACTAATTATTAAATATTTTTTAACTCAATATTCTATATCTTTCTAAACCTTGATGCATAATTGCACTATTTTCTGTAGTTAATGACAGACCTACTTTGTTCTTAATTAACCTAATTACTGATTGATATAAGTGAATTAGCTGTCTTTTAGATGCCTTTGTAGTTTGTAACATGTATATCAATTTTGGTATTATACATATATTATTAATATATATTAACTAACTAATAGTTAACTTCTTAAACTGTAAGCTTTGAATAAACTGTTGTATAATTCTTTTCACCTTTTTAACAACTAAAGTTTTATTTGCTTTTATACTTAACTACACCCTAGTATTCTTGTTAATGCATACTTCTCTTCAACCTGTAGTTAAAAATTGTTTATTAGAACAGACTTTTCCTTTTTTTTTGTATTTGAGTTAACTATCAATAGCTTTAACTTGGCACTATTGATTTGAATGTCATTGAATCTAAAGAACCTTTGCAAAAGCTTAACGATTTCTTGCATTTTCTAACTACTCTTTGCTATCCAAGTTGTATCATCAGCATATGTTATTGCAGTTTGCTTTGTCTTTTAAACTTCAACTTTGTTCATTTGCAAATCTAGCAACTTTATATGCTTTAATTTTATAACTTAACTACAGATTGTCTTGAATTCTTTTTAATAAGTCATAAAATATCCTTTAGACTAATAATAAAAATTGTCTTTTTTTGCTTAATCTTATTTCTAGTAACAAATATCTTAGTTATTTCAAACTCTGTTGTAATATTAACTTTTTTTTTGCTATATAATTTTATAATAAATCTTACTATTTTAACTGGCAGCTTAATTTTTTGTAATACTAGCTAAAATGACTTTATTGATACTAAATTGTATGCTTTCTTCATGTCTTGCATTAGCAACTACAACTCTTTATTACTTTCTTTTGTATTTTTTCTTATCATTTCTACAATGTGAATTGCTTCTTTTGTTGAGTTTCCTAATAGACTAGCAAAGTTTGGGCCCTTAAATATCTCTTTCTTTTTATTATACTAGATATTCTTTTTGCTACTACTTTGGTTAAACATTTTTTAAATATTTTTAATAATTTAATTGGTTTAATATTATAAAGCTTGTAACCCCAATTCTCATCTTTTGGAATTAAATATATTTGCACTAACTTCTACTTGTATAGTATTTTTTCAAGCCTTAAACACATATTTGAACTTTTCTAAAGACTTCTTGTATTTTACTACTTGTGCTCTTAATTAGTCTGTATTTAATATTTGGCATGCCTAATGCTGTTTTATTTTTAGTTTTTTCTATTGCTTTTATCTATTCTTTAATTGTTATTTCTGCCTTTAACTCCTTATACTACTCTTTTCTAACTTTTGCAAGTGACTTGTAAAACTTTTTAACTACTTTTCATTTTTAATAACATCTTTTTGTTTGAACTGCTTACTAAAATGTTCTTTTGTTTGCTCTAATACTGCATTTGGTTTGCTGATTAAAAAATGTTTATCTTTTTTCTGGTTTAACACTTGATTGATTCTGATTTTGTTGTATGGTTTGTCTAAAATGCTAGTAAGCATTCTTTCTATTTCTATATCAATTCTCTCACATCTTCTATCTATTGCAGTATTAATTTTATTTCTTGTACACTTATCTTCTTTCATCCTCTTTGCTATTCTTAATGCCTATTACTACTTCTTTTTTAACTGCCACTATTCTTCAAGGTCTACTATTTTATCTTCTTCTATATAGTCTATTTTTAGACCATATTCTGTGTTTATCTTATCTATTTTTATGTTGATTTTCTTCAAGTTTAGTTTAGTTTTTTTACCTTTAATCAAGTTTTTAGCCTTTTGTAATAGCTTACTTAGTGCTACTATTCTTTTGTACAACATTGTTATTTTTTTTTTTTTAGTTTTAAGAGTGATTTTGTCTGTATGTTTTTTTATTATTAATAATATAAGATTATATATTATATACTGGGTATATCAATAAAAGTACAACTAGTCATATATATAACTTTAGTCATTATCTAATTAAGGGTTCTGCTTATAGATTTCCTACTAGATGCCATACCTGAGACTCATTTGTGAGTTCCTTATTTAAACTTTCTGATTTTTAATACCTACTGCATATATATACAATATTTATCACAAATATTGTGACAAAACAGATTAGAGCTATTTAATTACTATTTATATCAAAATATCACCTTATTGGATATTACTAAGTATCTATAGTTCTTTGAATTTACTTTCAATACAAACTTACTAGTATGTTATCAAGATTACCTTTTAGATTTATCTAATTTTTGTAAATCCTATATCTACTAAAACTAGTTTAGTGCTAGAAGTGTTCTAATTTTAGTAATTCTATTCCTTTTTTATAGTTTCCTTTTATGTTCATCATATTATCTGCTAGTATGTCTTCTCTTCATTTCTGATATGTTTATTGCTTCTCTCACATTAAGCACCAACTCTTCATATTAGAAAACTTCTTTTCAAGAACTTCTTTGTATCTGATCTTCTAATTATATAGACTTAGCTATAGGGCTTCATATACATTTATATGCTTCCATAGATTACAGAACTTTTGTCTTTAGCTGGAATTAAACCATTAAACTTGTCTGTGAAGAAAGAGGCATCTAAAGCACTAGGCTACAGAACTCTATCTTTTATTGTTATACTCTTCTTTCTTCCAATATTATACTATTTCTTTAAATTATCTTCTTTTTTAGTATGTTTTTATTTGCTGTATCTTTTATTGTGCAGAATATTATATCCCAAACTTTATTTATATCAATGCTCTATCTAATTCTTTAAATACTTTAAGTCTTCTATTTTTAGATAAGTAATTTTCAAGATCTACTTAATAATTTTCCTAATTTTTTTTTGTTATCTCATTATACAAATAAATTGTTCTTATTAATTCTTTTTTTTTCATTTCTGCTACACTATGTGTTTAGATCAAGTATTTGAACATTAATATTGTACTAACAATGTTATAATCATTTGATGTTATAAATTCTGTGTCAATTATTTTAGCCTGTTCTAATCCTGGTTGTAGATCTTCTGAAACCCATATTTGGTTAATTCTTGTTTGTACATCTTGTTCTACCCAAGTATAACTTCTTAATTTTGGGTATTTTTACTACTACTCATCTTATCTAGTTTGCTGTCTACTACATGATTAAAATTGCCCATAACTATAAACTGTGAGTTACTTGCTCTCTTCATATACATATTTACTATTCTTTGTTATATTTTTTTTTGTTTTTTTCTTGTTACTTGGAAGAATATATATCACCACTATCCTTATTTCTATCTGTTTGAAGTAGAACTTTGCTCTAATTAAATATTTCTCAAATCTACTAATTTCTCTTATATGTTTTTTTTATTTTTGGCTTACTAATAACCTAACACCTGATTCTTTCTTCTTTGTACTTTTACTTTGTAACTAAACACCTTTATAATAATTGTCTTCTAAACTATATTTCAATTCTTTATTATTACTATTCATTTTTACTAATTCTAGAATAACAACTTCTTTTTTTGCCCACTTAACTATTGTTCTTAGTTTGGTCTTGTTATGCTCTACAAGTATTGTCTTCTTCAAAATATACTGATCATGTCTGATTAAGTATTGATTTTCTGTTTATATTTCTAAACTCAATAGCAAATGTTGCAGCTTTACTATTACTATAACTTTTCTATTAAATAAATCTAATTCTACTATAAAACTGAAGACACTTTCTTATATGTGCTGGTCTCACTTCTGCTAGAATGTCCTATATTGTATAAACATTGTCTTCTAACTTAATATTTTTATGCATTCTTATTGTCTCATCTGTATTACTTTGTTCTTTTATTTATTCTTTCTGCATTTGTTTAATATTCTTAGTTACTTTAGGTTTTCTTTCTTTTTTGTGTTTTACTTTTTTTTTGTCTGTCTTATACTTCTCATTTATCTTTATATCACTAGCCATGTTCTTCAGCTAATCATTTTTTTCTGTCTTACTTTCTTCCTCTTCTTTATTTTTCCTATCTGAACTCTTCTTTGCTTGCTTTTCTAGTATACCATAATCTATACATCTACATTCTTGCTCTAGTAATATCTCTTTATTCATTTTGTCTTCATTTAATTGCATTACACTATTTTTCTTTAGTTTTTTACTATCTCTTACTTGTACATACTCATAGTAATTATATACTTTTATTAAGTTTCTAAACATACAGACTAAGACTGTTTCAGTATCAATTATTTTAGCTAATTCTTTATTTTTTCTTAAAACTCTTAATTTATAACTATTTAATATTTTTTTTTGTACTTTATTAGATTTATTAAACATGTTATGATACTTTTTTAAATTCATGCACCAGTTAATTTCTGTAGATACTGGTTAAACTTTTGTGTCACACTTCTTTGCACTATTTCTATATCTTTACTAAATATATTTAACACATGTTTTACTATTTATGTCTTTATTTATTTGTTTATCTGCAAGATTGTATATCTGTTTATTTGTTTTGTTGTGTTTACTGTTTATTCTAACTTGCTTTACATGTTACATGTATGATCTGCAGTACAGGGTTTTTGTGTTTTTTCTTTTTTTAACAAAAATTTTCAACAAAGTGTGAAGTTTACTCTAAAAGTCAGGAGTGACTACTATATTGCTATCAACTTAGTCTACTATTTTAACAAACTATATCTAATTTCCTACTAGCTTTAATTTTGCTTAGTTGACAACTGTGCTTTTACTTGCTAACTTTTGTAATTTCTATAATTTTCTTTTTGTTCTGATTTTGGTTATAAGAATCAGTAGAAAGAGTTAATAAAGAATATTTGAAAAAGAAAAATTTGGTAAAAGTAATTAACAATTAGTTAAAATTTTTTTTTAGTATTAAGGTGACTTTTTTGGTTCTAGTTTTTTATTAATACTTATATCAGGTATATGTTTTATATAGATGTATCTATATTAAACTATCAGATGTGTATACAACTGACTATATATGTAACTTTTCTATATTACCTATTTAAGAAGTCCATCTGAGGGTTTCCTATCAGTTGCTGTATCTAACATCTTTGCTTAGATATTCTATTTAAACCTTCTAATCTAACCTTAGTATTAATTTTACCAGGTCACAGACCCAGATCTATTTGCTTTTAACTATAGGACTATAATTCTTAAACTATTTTTATCTTTAAGCCAAACCTATCAGAGTGAGCTATATTCTCTTTTATTGCTAATCTGGTTTGATGCTATGGCTAAGACCAACACTTGTGGTCAGAATTATTCATTAAACCACTATTACTTTTGTAAAGTTTATCTAAACCCTAATACTCATTTTTCTGACTTTTTCTCTATTATTTTCTACTAGCTAAAACTCAAAATCAACAACAGACTTTTCAGACTTTTAATCCAGATAGTTCAGTATAATATACTTATGTATCCTTTTTTTTCAGTGATTCTGGTAGCCTGGTTGGTTATATGCTTTTCTATACATCTTGTTATTTAGTTTATATAATAGTTTCTATAAAGGTGTTTTATAGGCTTTCATTGGTTTAATAGTATAATCAAAAGTTTGTGCTATTTCTTTACTCAGAATTTTTAAATAGATTTCTGTTTTCTCAGTTTCTTAGCCTTTTATGGCTAATAGTTTTATCATGAGTTTGCACTAAAGCCTTATATATCACTAGTTTTTTATATTCCTCTATGTATATGTAATATTACATTTTGCATAGATGCTTTAAGCTTTCAATGTTAAGTAAAACCTAACTTGGTGTATCTAAGATTACAGATGTTCAAAACCCAACTGATCAGCAAGAGACATTTATTATAACATAGATATAATTTTTAAAATTTGTTATCTGTAAAAATTAAACCTTAAACCTGCTACTTGAGAGTTAACAACTTATTCATTTTACTAAGTCAAGTCACTACATCCACAGTTAAAATTTTTTAAAAGCTTTAATTAGTTTAAATTTTATAAAAATTTTAAAAATATTATAAAATAAATTAAAATTATATAAAAAAAATATGCAGATTTGCAAAGCTATATAATGAAATCTAAATAATTACAAAATTTATCAATATAATCAAATATAAAATATAAATAATATTAAATAATTATCTATATAAATATTAATTAGTAATCTATATATTAACTATTTATAAAGATTAATTTTAATTTATTAGAGTATAGTGACTTAGTAAAGTAAATAAGTTATTGATCTTACAAGTAGTAAATAGTGAGTTCAAAACCTACTAATAGTAAAAATTTAAATAATTATCTATGTAATATATAGATGGTATTACAGTAATAGCTACTGTTGATTAGTTGAAATAAGATATTTGTAACATAGTTACACCTAGTGTTGGCAAATGACCTAAGTCATAACATTTTTTAATATAACCTTAGTCATATAATCATATAACTTGTCATAGGTCATATATATAAGTTATATTAAATAATAGTAAAAAAAATTTTTGCTATAAATTTTTCTATATTAAAAAGTCATAAGCCATATCAATATTCATTATGACCAAATGACTTATAACAGATCATAGAGGTCATATAGGTCATTTAAGATTATCTGCCAACACTGGTTACACCAGCATAACTAGCAGGTCATGGGGCACCTATGCAATATTGAAGTTATACAAAAGAATACAAACTGGCATTGGTCAGTACAAACACAAGATAAGTCCTTATAGCTATATAAATCTATGAACTGAAAAGCCAAAACTTATTTAAGAAAATCCGAATAAAGGTAGCACAAATCTTTAACAGTACTACTATAAAGGCTAGACCTAGAAAATAGATACCAATATAGAAAGAATTGAGTGAGCAAGAACTTTGGATAAGGGGTACTACTAACCAGGCTACTAGAAGTCTTGAACCAAAAAAAAAGAATCTTAAAAAGCAGATCTTGAGATATCAGAAACAGGTCATATTCCTTCCAGACTATCTGGATTAGAAGTCTGAGATTAAAAGCAAAGATATACTATAAGTACTAGGTATATGCTATGAAGTTAGTTCTGAGGACTAGGTAAACTCTGCAAGAGTGAGTCCTGATAACAAAAAGATTAAATATAGGTAGTTAGTTAGCAGAAGGTTTTTTAAAGCCTTACAGTCAGATAATGTACTCTGAAATATATAATGGCTTAACAGATATACAGAAAGAAAGATCAAAATTAGGTTAAACAGCACTTAGATATATAGAAACTTATAGACTATTTGTTGATATAAGTATAAGAATCAGAGTATTTAAATAAGTAATCTTCTAGTAGATTGCAGATATGGCAGCTAGTGTAAAACCTGCTATATAAATAGACTACTTAAAATAGACAACCAAAAGTTGTAATATGGCTAGTTATATACTTACTTTGTACAAGTTAGATAATTATAATTAAAATAAAATAAAGGCAATAGTCACTAATAACCATGGTTTTAGTAAAAGCAAAAAAAAAAAAATTTAATTTATTTAACTAATAAATTTTATTTGTTAATTATTTATTCTTCTTAAAAAAATATTTTCTAAAAAGTAATATTTTTTATTTTTTATTTTTTTTAAATATTAGCGGTGAGGCCATGCTTTTAACTTTATTGAAATTCAATTGAAGTTTTTACAAAGAAAAGCTTGCTTTTAAATTACATA
>CAJVQA010005354.1:0-16246 GCA_910591915.1 Cetraspora pellucida | reverse complement strand
TTTATTTAATTGCAAGTTAATATATAAAATTTTGTGTAATTATATTTTAATTCAAATGTATCAAGTTGGTATATTATGTTTAATAAGATGACCAATACTTATTTATAAATTATTTTGATAAAAATTTTTTTAAATTTTAAAAAAATTTTATCTTATATATAAAATAATATAAAGAACATTTTTATTTAATAGACAAATATAGTTTGCATAATAAAAAAAAAGTTATAAATTAAAAACTAAATAATTTAAGTATTTTTTATAAATTTGTAAATTAATAAGAAAAAATATTCAAGACATTCATCGAAATAAGAAAATACAAAGGTTGTAAAAGCAAATTAGAACAAACAACAAGCATATATGAAAAATGAATCAGATAAAACAATAGTATTAAAGCAATTCCAGAAGCATTAATAAAAAAGAACAACAATAAGATCAATACAACAATAGAACAATTGCTAGAAAATAAATTAATGAGAAAATGAAAAAAAAAGGAAAGAGAATTAACTGGATTAGAACACATAGAAGGATTAGAGATAGAACTAATTAAAAAACAAAAATTCAAGAAAGAGATTACAATTTACTTAATAGAAGCTCTTATGAGAAACATAACAAGAAATAAAGACAAGTATATCTGTTATACAAATGATATATTATTTAAAGAAAGAAGTGGAAATAGTTTAGGAAAGATGGGTATAAGCTGAATGCAAGTTGGAAATAAAAAAAATTGGCTAGAAAAAGAGATAGCACTGAGACTTGAAGGTTGGTCTTCAGTGACAACAACTAAGCTAACAGCAATATGGTTAGCAATTTTAACAATACCAGAAAAGAAGACTATAGAAGTATATATAGACAGCCTAGCAGGATTAAGAAACATTAATAGAGCAATTCAAGATATAGGTAATGCCAGAGTTCTGAAAAAAAAATGTGATATGACTAATGAATATTATAGATCTGGTTAAAAACAAAAACATCAAAATAGAACTGATTAAAATTAAAAGCTACAATAATGACAAATGAAATAATAGAGCAGATGTACTTGTGAAGAAAGGAATAGCATATGATAAGGCAATATCTGCAGAGAAGATCAAGTGCAGAAGAGTAGAATACTACTTAAAATGGAAAAATAAAAAGGTTGATATACTAACAAGACTTTTTTGCAAAATAGTAATAAATGCCAGAATCAAAACCAGTTGAAGAAAAACAAACCCAATTTGAATATTAGAACCAGAAATAGAAAATACATAATATAATTGGTCAAGTTTTTAGAAAAAGATAAATAGAACAAAAGGAGTGTACTGTACAACAAGAAAACTTAGTACTAGAAAGGTAACAGTAATCAAATACATAATGGACAGTCTACTAATACTAAAAGAGTTAAATAGAAAAAGACTAGAGATTTATATAGTAACAGATTGCCAAATTTGTCAAAAAGATGAAAAGGAAACTCAAGTATATTTAGCAAACTGCAGTAAACAAAAATGCTTATAGAAGAGAATCCAAAAAGTAACAATAGCAACAGTATAGAATAATCTCAAAGAAAATAAAAAAGATAGGATTTTACCATTAGTCCTATATGAAGCAATATTTAAGAAAACAGAAACAGTAGAAATTATAAACAGAAAATCAATGATAAAAGGACTAGTCATAACAGAGGTTAAGAAAAGACTCGACCAGATTCTAAGCAAACAGACAATACAAAAATGCATAGATATATTAACAAGAACAGTATGAAACATATTTTATGATCAAATATAGAGAGTCTGATATGGGAAAGTGCAGGAATAAGTAAAAAAGACCAATATAACCAGCAAAATAAAGAAAGATGTTCAAATAAGAAGAAAATTAGAGAAAAGAATGAAGAAAGATAAGCTAACAAAAAAAGAAAAAAAAGAAAAAAAAGCAGAAAAATTGAATCGAGTGAAGAAAGAAGCTTGGATGACAATTGATATACTTGTCACAAAAGAAGGAAGACCCTTCTGATATGACTTTAAATAATTAGATATGCAGTCTATCTCTAACTAAGATAATGTGACAGGTTGCACTTAGGTACCATTTGGGTGACCGAGTGATGCTAGACTTAGGTATTGGGAAATTCTATGTAATTATAAAAATGTATAGTTTCAAGAATCTTAATAAAGTACTAGCATAACTGCTTAAGATTTAAAAAAAAAAATAAGAAAAAATAATTTAATTAAAATATAATAAATTTATTTTTAAACCTTAATATTATAATATATATAATCCTAAAAGTATAATTTAAAATAACAGTCATTAGATTTAATATTATTAATAAACTTTTTAATTTATTTTATAAAATATGATGTATTAGAAGTAATAATATGACCTATAATAAAAATATATAATAGGTGCAAAACACCATACGTAGGTGCATTTTATAATAATTGAAAATTTTCAAAATTTCAATGGTTACTATGTTTTATTATAAAAATAATAGCGTGTTGCATTATTTATGATTGCCAGTGTACTGCGTCTGTAAAGTTGTAGCTAGCTGGAATCTCCAGTGCATTCGGACACTCTTTTGAGTACCGTAATAGGGACATAAATGGTAGACTACAATCCAATAATTTGGTAGCTTAATCACAAATCAATGAGAATTATTTATTTACGGATGGCTATGAAAATTTTATGTTGGTGATCTGCGTCTTGTTCACACCTTTTGAGAAGACATGCCACTATAAATAATATCACTATCTGGCCACTTTGTACGAAGTTTTTTTATTTACTATTAGCTATTTTGGTGCCTAGAACCCTATTTACAAGTGCCTTTTTGGCTTCAATCTTGCAGTTCAGTATGATGGCTTTAGCTTTGAAAATATTTATTTAGCTTGTGATACGAGGAACTTAAAATACAAAGTACATGCCGCAACGCGAAAAGTTTCTGGGGTTTACCTCAAACATTACTTTGTCTTATGCAATCTAATGAAATGAACCGTATACAGTATTACAGTGAATCCTCCATAAGTGCACTCGTCGGGGAAAGTGATGTGCATTTATAAAGACGTCTAACTATAATCGTGTGATAATGAGTACTCTAAATACATTATTGCGAAAATTAAATTTTGGTCTTCATGGGATCGTTTAAAACCTAAGATAAATTTGTTGATAGAATTGATAGAGTAGTTGTTCACTGTTCAAGGATCTTTATCTCCGGTACTTAAATAAGAATGATACAAGAAAAACTAACATATTTAAATTTTCATTGTGCCAGGCAAAATTATTTATGTAATAAGCTGATTACGATCAGGTTGTAAGCTTACATTATAACTTACACAATAACTTGGATGATTTTAGAATTTTTGACTAAGTAAACATTGGAAATTGCTCAAAATTTCGAAATTATTGTAAGTTTTACAATCCTACTTGCAAGCTATCCATATGCTATAACATTGATCTGTGAATACCTCAATTTTTCAGAAGTCGCTACTGTGAAAATTTAAGTTTGAGCTTTCAAAATTATTTATTATTTGCCGGACTTAGACCTGCGACATATGTAATAGTAATTAAATTTTCTTTGCTGCAGCAATATGGTAAATAACCATGATGAGGCGTTAAATAATTCAAAACGTATAAAATAACTTATTTAGCAGTGATCTAATAGATAATAATTTATCAACTTCTTAATTATCAAAATATTTCGAATAGAGATAATTTCATTGAATTGGCCATTTCAAATCAACTTCTAAAACATCCAAGGTTAAAATATCTGCATGACACCTGATAATATCCCCCAAATTTGGAACGGTTCTTCCTAAATCTCCATGAATAAATTCTTTAACATATCTGCGAAAAAAAAATCACAATTACATTAAAGATAGTTAAGAAATGGTGAATATTATCATATTCCTGAAAAACAAAGTGGTGAAATAAAATAGGATACGTTCCAGCTTCAGTCTTCATTTTTAGGGTTAGAAAATTATCTTCAATTTGTTCAGCAAAAATGTAATGTATCTTTTTAGTACGTACTGCTGGTGAACGTCTAATTAACAATATAAAGATTGAGCGATTTAGAATACAGAAAATTTTTCATATGCACGTTAATTATACCTATGTAAAACACGAATTGGAGTTTGTTGTTCGATAGTTAATCCTTCACGAAGCTTGTTTATCTCGTCAACTATTTCAGATGTAACTTTTTTAGAAATCCAAACAAGTGCACTTTCAAATAAATAAATTATAGTATTCATGTTAGAGAAATGTTGGCCTTCCAAAAATTAAAACAAAATAGTCTTAAATAAATATTGGTAGAAGTAGTCACTAGGCGCAATTTTGGTTAAACCTACATATAACAATAATCTATGATAAATACTAACCTATATGTTTTTGTCTTCGTTTCTTCACCTTCTTTAATAATGGATAAATCCTGTTTACTTTTTTTTTGAAAAAAGTTTTAAACACAAATTACAAATGAATCGTTTTATTACATAGTTACATACTTGGTTATCATTGTTAATCTATGGCATCGCACCAAATCCGTATTTTCCTTATTTACTTCTTCTTGTACAGTATTTAGAGCTTCTTGAGATGGAAATGGGTTCCGAGGATTTATTATTTCCATGAAAAATGGTCTACCGTCACCCAACATACGCACGTTAGAATCCTCCCGACCTGCTGGTACAAAATTATAATCTACAAAAAATTCATAATGAGAAATCTATCAATTTATAGGAAAAATACCGCAATTTTTTTTTTAATAAAACATAAGCTTACCATCACACCTAAGTAGCTCGCGTATTTTTTCTCCAATGCATTCGGAAACAGAAGTTGGTGCCAATTTAACGCCATTAATAATCCATGGGGTTTGACTAATATCTCGTGAAAATTTATTATACCTCCCTGATAGATAAAAGCGAATTTCAATGTTTCAAAGTGAACAATTCGTAAAAAAACAAATTTTATATGCATTTCACAAACCTCCAACATAAACAGTTGCGTGTTCCAATATTGGTGGTTTATGCTTCCATCGTTCTTTCACAGTTGGTGGACAATTGTAACACATTCTATTGAAAATTTTAAAATTATTTAAACCAAGGTTCTCAATGTCATTTATCATCTCATGCAACATACTTTAAAAATTCTTCATCTGATACTTTTTGTAAAGCGTTAGTTATATTTGGACGTGAATCTCCCGTCCGAATATGTTTTCCCTATAAAAGATTATAAATTAATAATCTGAATATACAACCATTAATAATGAATATATTAATAGTTTAAATTTTACTTTGACACGAGTCTTTTTAATTCCAAATCCAGCAGAGGGTATTTTTGTCAAAAACATGTGAATTCTCTGCGTTTCTTCATGGTAATATTCTATAGATATGTTAAATTGGCTTTGACATTTATATATCAATCCCGTTTGTTTTTCAATACCCCAACCTAGTAAAGGCTTGAAAATTTCTTTCAAGTCCACTAATTTCGCCAAAGAGCATTGAACTTTTAAATCACTAATTTTCAAATACAAAATAAGTTTTAAAAGTCATCATTAATATAAAAATCTTTTTTGATCTAACTTACTAGCACGTTTTGCGAATCCAAACTACCATTGAATGATTATTTACCAATATACCAATAGGTATCGTAACAGATAGATTAAAATCTTTCACATCGAAATTATGAGCTAGAATACTTTGGTAGATTGGCCAAACACACTCAATAGTATCCGCTTGATAAAGAAGATCGAAACATGTAACGCAAATAGGTTTATCTTGAGGTTCGCATGAAAACGTTTCAGTAAAAGAATGTTTAATAGATGAAGTTAATTTAGGATCAATCGATTTGAGTGAATCTTCACGAATTCGAATGATAAGCTTGAGTAAAACCTAGAAATTTAGGAACATTAAGTTGATTTACAACATTACTTAAAGAAATATGAAAATTTACACATACTTCTTCGGATGCAGAATAGAGATTATAATCATGGACATTTAAGAACCTAAGAATGCATCTAGCACAGCATTTTGAATTCAACATTGTATCAATAATGATGGGAATTGCATCATTGTTATTATAACAAGAAATTTGCTTGACGATATCCTCATAGAAATTCTCAATATCTACAATTAATAATTTTAGTTAATATCTAAATGATAGCGTTAAAATTTTTTTATAGAATTAGTTTACCTTGAGAAATTTCATCGCATCGAATTCTTTTCCACTTATCAGACTCGTCAGGAATTCTGGTAGGTAGTGTTAAGTCTATTATAATTAATATATTGGTAATAGATAAAAATTGTCTGGAGATGCCTAAACTATCGATTGACACTCAACAATATTAACATACGCACCATGATCGGTTTCCCAAAGTCTTTTTTTTGACATGATGAAATCAATTTTTGGATGAAAATGGTGAATCTGTATTCCGATTTGATGATTTCTAGGTATACTGTAATATTAAATTCTAAGCCAATCAAATTTGTACCCATTTTGGTGCTCATACCCAACAGCAGTATTCAAAATTAGTGTTCTCAAAGTTTTCATGAAACGTTATGAATTTGTGCAAAATTTTTTTTTTTTTTGCTGTTCATTATTGCGAACAGTAAAAAATTTATTGTAATTTATTAATAAAGTAATACTCTTGTTACTAAAGAGACCATATGGGGTCTTTGCCTTGAAATCAAGTTTGGATCATATGGTTTACTATGTCCCATAAGGTCATTTTCAAGGCAAAGACCCCATATCTCTACGAAACTTGGGTTTTGAAAAGTTAAGAGGCCATTTTTCACAAGCTAAACCGTTCTTCTCCATAATACCTATGAGCTTATAATGCGCGTCGCAGCTAATTAGGAAATTGGCTGATGCCGAAATTTTGGATCTCGATTTGAAAATGAGCCCTACTAAAATTCACATATACTCCCTTTATTAAACAACTCTAACATCTAACATTAAACCCTAGCCAAACTCTAAGAAACCTAAAAAAAAAAAGAAACTTCTCAAAAAATCTTAAAATTTCATATTAACTTTCAGAATCAGTTGAAGCATTTATTGATGTTTTAGACAAATCTTATTTAGTAGAAATTAAGAAGACGTGATTATTAATTATTGATCTGTTTAGATATAATCACTATAAAGCATACTCATCTAACCTAAATTTTAATGTTAAGCATCACTGGTGCTATGTGGTATTTGCTAATCTTGAAGTTTTTATTGAATACTGCACTTATAATCTAGTACAGGTCATTGTTATTCCAAATATCAACGAATAAATCCGACGCCTATTAAGTTATATCAATCATACCAAACAAGTTTTACACAATGTTTAATTTGACAATCCCCAAAAAATGAATTTCTATAATTGTTTCACGTAAGTCTAACACAAAATAAATCACAACAAAAAAATCTAATTCTGTAGCCTAGCCTACACAAGAATTGAAAAATTATGTAGGCAGACAATAAAAAAACAAAAACAAAATAGTTGCAATGCTATATATATATATATATTATTATTATGATGATTGAAGTAGTATTTTCTCAGCGGGGCCAAACTTTAACTCAAATTCTTGTAGCGTCAGTCTGTCTACCTAAAATTTTAAAAATTTTGAATTGGAAAATACCGACACTTTTAAAGCAATAGCAAAAAAAAAAAAAACAAGAAAGAAAAAAAATACCCCTGGAACGGGAATAGTGTCATTATACTTTTCTTCAGGTTCACATATAATAATGAAATGTCTCTTTTTTTTCCAATGTTTATTATGCAATTTTGTCATATGACAACTCAGAGATTTTATAACCGACATATTTTTTAGTTTCTATAATAGACAATGAAAGTTATAAATAATTGATTATTACGTGAATAATTAATTCATGCAACCCACCTCATTTTGACAAAAAAGCTCGTCGGCTTCAAAATATCGACTCATACCATCTTTAATGCTTAATCTGATCATACGTAATGAAATCAGTGACCTAATAAATCAACAAAAACTTCGAATAAGCTATAAATTTAAAGAAGGAAAATACAAAATATATATATTTCAGAACTTACTGCCTACAACGGGAAGCTTCAAAATTCTTGACTAGATTATCCTCTACATTTTTATATATTACAACTTTCCACGTTGAAGAAACATGGAGTGTTGACTGCTAATAAATAAACAAAATGAGATTAGATTAAAAAAATTTAAATCCAACTTAATTATAACTTACATATTGAAACACTTTGTAAAGTCTATCAAAAATGTGGTTCTGTGCATTAAATGTCTTATTCGTTATGGTTACGAGCCCCCCTAGATTATTGGTGAAACAAAAAAATATAATTATGCATAAGTCTGGGTCGAAATCCCGACAAACGGAATCTCGAAAAAAAATCCCGCCAAAAATTGACCAGAACTACAGTTAGGATTTTGATCCAGACCCAGAAAAAACAACTTTTTACCATGCAAGAACCATTCTTCTAAATCTATAGATGGGTCAAAAGGCCAACAACTATTCCCATAACCTATAAATTTACAATTTGGCAAGTCTTTGAGCTTCATTAAGTGAGGTATAAAATTATATTGATGTTCACGCCTCGAGTGAATCTGTATCAAAAAAAAAAAAAAATAAAAAATTTGAAAAATAAACAAAAAAACTTAAAAAAGTTTATAACAATACATACAAAAACGTATCTAATGTCATCACTGAATTCTTTTGAATGAATCCCTCCTAAACACTTTGCAGAATTCAGAAATTCATATCTTTCTACGTTATTTTCTGTTGAAAATTCCATAAACTTTGGTTTACTTTTAAACCACTCTACCAACTTGTGATATCCCATTAAGTTTATAAAATTTTCAGCCTCCATAAATCCATCAATCATAATCTGTTGATTATCGAAAATATGTCTGTACTCTGATTTAAATTTATGTTTTAATAATATTGAATGGAAGGAAAATAAAGTTTTAGAAATTGCGAGAAATGGTGCAGTTGGTCGAGTCAAACATCCAAAATCTTGGCATACAGGATCAGAATTTGGGAATATTATATAAAAGGTAGACATAGTTTCATCGATCCAAATTATTCCGACCTATTTGTTAAAGAAAACTTAATTGCTAAACGCTAAATAAACAGTAATAAAATTGTAAAAAAGGATGCCTTTTCACTCCATTCCATCAAAGAACATTCAATATAAAGATTAGGCATGTCCTGGTCGTGAGCTGCCTCGATGGTAAATAGGGACACATTACTGTCAGTTCGAATCAAATTTTTGGCGTAACATAATGGGATAAAATGGCGCATCCAAAGGGGTTTTCCGATATTTTTGAATCTTAGAAAAACAGTTAGGTTTGATATTTCCAATACATAAATACATTGATACTTTTTAATATGATATATTTACAGGGATGATGCGTCATGACAATATCCAGGACAAGGTTTCAAGATGATGGTCGCAAGAAACGTTTTGTTTTGGCCTTTTTCCAAACATCCTATCCACTCACTAAATAAACAACGGAAATGTTTAAATATAAAATCAATAAGAAGCATATTAATTATGTTAATTACTTGTTCATATTCAAAATGCCGGTGGTCTTTGACTTGCAGAACATCTGTTCAGGTCTAGTCGCTTGTTCGTAGGCGTTCCTTCTATATAAAAGTGTATAAGTAAACCAATAAAAATTACAAAGAAACTAAATATTCATATCAAGACATACTCTTGAATTTTTGGAGTATTATTGGCCAACTGCTTACTGGGATCGTTCAAATAGGCCTAATAATAAATATTTAAATAAGATAATTTTCATAATTATGAATTGGATTATGATCACATATCATTTTCTAATATATTAGAGAAATCTAAAACTATATAATAATTACATTCTCATTTTCTTTAGGAATAAATTTCCTTGAATTTTTTCCATTGGCGATAGAACGTGATGAATTCCTAGTTTTATTTGAAGAACGCAAAAACTTTGACGATCCAAAAGGGCCAACCATTGGAGTCATCCCAGCATCTTCACGTATCCAAAACTCTTTGATCATCTCATTACATCCTGCTAAGTTTCTATACTGCTGCCACTCTGGCTGCCTTCTTTCATCTGCATCAACAAACAAATATCAAAATATCGAACAATATTCAATTGTATATTTCCTCTTACTAAGCATACCTTTAAAGGTTAAAAGGTACCAATCAAGGTTAAATTCATATTTATATTGAATTATTCTCAAAACTGGTCCTTCCAAATCTTTTTGTTCGGCTGGTGGAATATATAAAGGGTCCAAGCTACATGTCAATGTGATCAATGAAAAAATTCATTCAATATTTATGGACTGCAAACGAACAATAAACAAGAATTTACAATTCTCTTCTTTCTCTTCTCGTTATTTTTTTTTGTCTCTTTGACTTCATAATAAATGTTTACAACAAGACGAAAATATGTTATTTTCACGGATACTAATTTTTTTATAACTTTATGATTTCAAATAAACTTTTTTAAATTCCACAAAGCCTTTTATTTCTGCAATTACACATAAGCATATAATTATTTAAGATGAAGCATGCAAAGACATTAGCAAAATGACATATCTTAATGCTTATTGTTGGTAATATAGACATATAAATTCGTATTATTATTACATATATGATGAAAATATAAAATTCTAATCTGTTTATTGTCGTAATGCAGAGTAAAATTTTGATGTCATGCATAGAATAAAACTTGGACGTCCTGAATTCTTTTAACGTTTGCTCCGACATCAATGCCTCAGATTTTACATGGCCCGTTATAATGACATCTGTATAAACCGATCCATATACTTTATATACTTAAATATGGATAAACTAACGTCTGGATATATCGGACTTAAAAATAATTTCACCACGATTGGTGAAATCAATTTCATTAGCGGGACAATTTCTTTATTTCTTTTTTGATATTGATATAACCAGATTTATTTATATTCTCTTGTTGGTTCCAACGTCTCCAATAATCGAGAGAGCAATTACATGACTTTCCGACTTTATTCTTTTTATTGTTATGCCCTCGATTATTGGCATCTTAAGTCTATTAGCGAGATCAATCGCAATTCTTTTTATACCGTCCTTTTCTTTTAAGTGATAGCAATGTCTTTGATATAAAGGATTGCGATGGTTAAAAAAGCAATGAAAATAAGAGTAAAGGTAGCTTTGCTAATAATAAATAATTCACACAAATTAACCAATCAAATGAATGCCTTCCCATGATTTATTAATTTTAGGGGTTCATTAAAACAGGATTAATTCGATACATACTGTATAAGTCATATTCTTGATAATATAAATGTTGATATATCAAGAAGGTAACCCTAAATGCATCAAAAATGTAACTTTGGTTAACCCCGCTTCAGAGATTTCCTAATTTTATGATTTTGTATTACACTAATTGTGATTAAAATCTTCTCGTCAAATGCAGCTGATAAAGGTTTAAATTATTGGCCATGGCAACCTCTTCGACCAAGGTCGTAGAACTTGGCTTTGCCGAGCCACCAGACAATCCCCTCACCGCGGATAGTTTTCCGAATAAGATTGGGGGAAAACCGGTAAATTTCAATGCTTAGTTACTAAATTTTCCAAAGATCATACGACATGAATGGATTAATTGTTCATGAAAAAAACTTAGGCATGGTTAAATCTGGCTCATGTTTTAACAGCTGAAGATGTTCTTTGTGGGATTTGTAAAAAACCAATGGTACTTTTAGTTCAGGTGACTATATTTCAATTTTGCTCAAAAATTTATTTAGTGCAAGTATTTGGTTTAAATTATTTTCCGAAATAGCTGTACACTCCTGAAGACTACCCGCCTGAAGCCTTTCATCGCTCGATATATGTTTTTTGCTGTAAAAATGGGGCATGTCACAAAACTTCATGGCGTAAAAGGTTATTAAAATTAAAAAAAAAAAACAGTTACATTTAACCATTATCCTTACACCGTCTTACAGGAAAATTTGCTTACAAATTATCACGATTGACTCGAGATTGAGTTGTCAAACTACATTGGATCATAGTCTATATCACAATCTATTTTAAGCAATATTATGATAGTTGGACGGTGCGAGGGTACATCTGTCGCATAATTATCCATAATTATTTACTTATCTGTTTTATAAAGTTTAAAAGTATTTCGAAGTCAATTACCAAAATATAATCCCTATTGGCCACCACCAAACGAAGAGTCTAATGGAGATGATTCAAATGAATATGCTAATTGTTCATCGGAAAAATTTACAGCTGGTTCATATCTCTACATTATTTATGTAACATATTAATATGTTGACATAAAGATCATAACCTTAAATACATGTTTTAGTCAATTATTGTGTAGTTTGCGGTCTTCACGGTTCCAAAAAATGCGGGAAATGCAATAAAGCATATTATTGTTCAAAAGAACACCAAATTATCCATTGGACTTCCGGACAACATAAAATCCATTGTAATACAACTACACCTTCATTAGATGATGATAATCTATGTAGCAAATTAGTTTTATTTCCGGAATTTGAAGTTGTTTCAGAACCTGAGGGGAATCTGGTCAAAGACAGTGAAAATGGTGAAGTTGATGACAGTTTATCAAGTTAGTGTAATTAATTATATGGATGTTTTTTTATGTCAAGAGTAAATATGGGCATTTTAATTATGATACTTTCTTTTTTATTTATAATTGATTTACAATAGATTTAGATAATGGAAACTCTAGGGCTCTTGTTCCCGTTGGTGATGAAATTTATGAAAATACACAAGTTAACGTAGATAAAGCCTTTCTAAAATTTCAAAAAAAAGTTGAACCTTATCCTGACCAGGTATTAAGGTAACTCAAGCATATTTTATGGTTTTTGCTTAATTGAATTAAATATTAATTTTGTAATAAAATCAGGTATGCACGACTAGATTATGAATGTGAAAAAAACGCGACTCCGTTATGGGTAAGTGATATTGGTAAACCGATGCCTGAAGATATACCTTCATGTCCGCATTGCGGTCAAGAACGAACTTTCGAATTCCAGGTGAGTAATATAATTATATCTAAACAAGTATTATTATTATTTTTTAATTCTTACACTGACCTTATAATTTTAATAAAAGATATTATCCACACTTTTAAATTATCTTCAAGTAGATCATATGCAAAATGATTCACTTGATTGGGGTTTATTACTTGTATATAGTTGTAAAGATAATTGTCATGTAAGTGATAAGAATTATGTTGAAGAAATTTTGTGGCGACAGGATTTTAGTGATGAGGGTGTAAATTGGAGTAGATTTAAATCAATATAAACCGTTTCTATGTAATTTATTTGAATGCTTTTTATTGTAATGCTTTTTCAAAAAAATTTAATGATTGACCTTGAATCTTCTATTGATAAAAAGTGTTTACAAAGATACCAAAATTTTAGCATAAAGGTTACTTACAAGTGAATTATATGAATACTTAAACCTACATGTTTAAAAAAGATTATAACTAGAAACACGTCGCTCAAATAATTTTGATTGCATAAACTGAAAGGATTGATATTTTGCATTAGGTAACAGCATAAATGAAGTTATAGCTCCATAAAAATTGCTGATAATTTAGTATAGTTTTATTATTAATCTTTTAGACCAATAATCACCCTTCAAATGTAACATTGATGTGTAAAAAGGTATTCTTTTTGGCCAAAATTTAATTTAACCTTAATATATATTGGTTGGAATCCTGTTACAACCTTGCAAAATTTGCTATGAAATTGATAAGACATCTATCTATAAGAAAGGATTTATCAAAAGTTTCAGAACGATCATGGTACATTAACAGAATTTTTTTTATATATAATAACGAGATAGCAAGATTTCTTTTATAAGACTAATCTTGGTTCTACAGTACCGGACAGTAAAGCGCATCTACTCTTTATCAGTAAAAATTTTAGATTGTTATACCTTTTTAAAAACAAGCTAAATCAAAAAACCCTCTGACAAATTGATAGATTTTTAACTAAACTACATTTCAGTTAGAGGACTTTTTTATTTTTGTTTTAAAAAAGTTATAAGGAGGTAAAGTTTATAATAGTTTAAAAATTTTTTAGATTTATTTAACCAATCAGAATCAATTACACCAAAATTAGCCAATCAAAATCGATTATATAAGAACCAAGATTGGCCAGGATGATAATAGGCTAACTTTCTTCTGATTGGTCAATTTTATTCAATTGAATTTATACAGTTTAAAGTACTTTTTCGATTTGCAAAATTTTACTAACATATTGTTATTAAAAAGTACTTGAGACAATAAAACCTTATTAACATATTTGAAAATCAGCAATATGATTTGTCAGTAATGCTATAATAAAATAAATATTTATTCTTTAGTTGTAATGGAAAAGCATGCAAATGAAACTTATAGTAATCAATCTACAGTCATTCCTCCTTATAATCACACAGTTGGGCATATTTAATAGAGGTAAAATATATATTCAGTAATTATAAAATACTAAAACCTTCTGATGCCAACTTATTTACATTACTAGTTACAACTTAATTATGCTTTATTTTATAACCCAGTTTTTATAATAAATATAAATAAGTAATATAAATAAGTTAGTATTAATATACAGATCAAAAATATAATATTTTACAAAAAAAATTATAACTATAATTATATTTATATAATGATTGTTTGCTAGTATAGCTTTTATAAATTATAATATAAGCATATAACATAATTACTACAAAACTACTCACCAAAAACTTTTAGCTAATATTTTAATTACTTTTAATAACGCCTACTTTTTATTTTCCTTTTAGTTTAGTGAAATAATTCCATAAAGCTATATAAAGTAATTACAGAATAGATTTAGTAAAACATTATACACCAGATTTTTATTATTTAATAATAGTTAAATCATTTCTTTAGATTAGTATAAATGAATGCAATAAATAGCAAGCTTTGTTTAAGATCAAAATCATCAAAAATGGATTTGCTATTCACAAAATATTATTATTCTATAAATGATTTTTCACAATAATGCATTAATATCTCAAGAATAGCTGATTTATTTTTGATAATTTTGTATTTAATGAATACTAACATTCATAGCATTTCTTTAAAACCCAAATTAATGAAATAAATTAGCTATTTATAAAATATCTGTATTAAACTAATAGAGTAATTGCTATTTACACTAATTTCTAACTCTAATTTTAATATTTGTCACTGTTGAAGGTTATATTTAAGAACGGAGACTAGTGTATATACATCAACTAGAGTTATTTTTGGACACTTATTGGATTTATTCTAAATTACAATGTTTAACAAATTCTAAATAGTGCATTTATATTATAATAAGTAATTTATACTTTAGTGTAAATAAAAATATATGATTATTAGGTAGTTTTTTGCATACAAATTTGTTTGTAAAAGTCTAAAGTTTAAGAACTATCTTTTTATTAAAACTTAAAAAAAGTTAGAAAGCAAGACCTTAGTAGCAGATATAGACAATACCAACTTTAACTAACATACACAATACTGTACTAATATAAGATATACTTTTCAAACTTGAACACTAGAACTAAAATAACCAAACTCTAATAGTAGTAAGGCTTTAATTAAGGCATAGAAGAATTTAGTCTGAGTAACTATAGTTATTTGGGTTTCTAATAATAATATATTTAGATAAGTGTTCTTCTACTTTCTTATAAAGCAATTTGTTCTTTATGTTATTCTCACTAGAACTTTAACTTTTTTTTTCTTTTATAGATACTGTACTAAGTTTTATGATCAAATTTGGCCAATCAGAATAAGTTACAGATTATGTGATTTATTTCAGCATTAAAGGATGTTAAAATTACTAAATCAAATTATATATAAAGTAACAATAATAGTTTGATAACTAATTTAATCAATAATGTTTTTTAATATATAAGAGATTTGATTACTAATTAATACTCTTTCTTTTTTTTACTCAATATTAAAATATAATGTATAAAAATCAGAAGGCAAGAATAAATAATAACAACAAATGATTTAATAGTTATAATACAACAATATGAATTATGAAGACAAGAATAAATGATTTTGGCAGTAAAGGTGAACTATTAAAAATAATGATTTTTACTAAAATTTTGAAGTTTTTTGAACTTCAAGAGTTGTTTTTTATTTGAGTGAAAAGGTAAGTCTTTTTATATTTTCTTATTACTTAATCTGTAAGCTTTTTTAGGCAAATTTGCCTAGAAAATTGTTAAAAATATGCTTATAATCTACATTTTTTAAATTTTAAAATATTTAAATAAAATTTTATTTGATAATAT
>CAJVQA010005353.1:0-16247 GCA_910591915.1 Cetraspora pellucida | reverse complement strand
AATCCGAATCACATAAAAACATGTATCCGGCAGATCTGTCCGGCTACCATTTTTTGAGGGCGACGCTAGGGTCGTTCCGACCCCTGAGTTAGAAAATTTTCTAAGTTTTCATGCCGTATGAAAATTTTCAAACTTTGAGAGAAAATATCTCAATAACCACTTATTTAAATCGATAAAAATTTTTTATTTTAATTATATGAAATAATAGAATTAAAATAAAAAAAAACATCACCAATTTTAAATAGGCAGTTATTGAGATATCATCACTCAAAGTTTGGAAAAAACAGCCGCGATCTTTGTTTTGCTAATTACCTAAATTTTTTTTGAACTTTGAGCGATGATATCTCAGCAGTTGTTATCTAAACTTGATAAAAAATATATATATATATTAATTCTATAAATTGACAGAATCAAAATAACAAAGAGTTCATAGATTTAAACGAGTAGTTATCTAGATATCATCGCTCAAAGCTCAAAACAATTTAGGCGATTATCAAAACAAAGACCGCGGGTAAGTTTTTTCCAACCTTTGAACGATGGTATCTCAATAACTAATATAAAATCGATTTTAATTTTATTGAAATAACCAAATCTGTATTGATAGATATTGGGATATTGCTTATTTGTTTTTGCGGTACTACATTTGTTTGATCAGAGTTCCTTTTGCAACACATTCCCCTGACAGTGATCACCGGAATGAAGATCTTTTCTATAACTAGTAATAAAAAGCCGGCGTTTCGTACATAGGTGAAAATGAAATTATATACGTAGTACGTACTAACTTATATTATCTATATATATAGAAAAAAGTTATTCTGTTAGCATATGTATCCTGGGTAGTTAGGTATAAGCGAAAATTTACTGGTAAGTATAACTACCGTATTGGCTGCTTACGCTCAGTTATGTTACCAATAAATTTTCGCTTGCATGTATCCAACTACATAAGATATAACTATTTATCCCCCATCTATGCAACTTTTTTCATGTACTTATTTCTACTGGACATATATCTATTTAACTTATGCAATTGAGTAAATATCCTTTTCAATCTTAAATTTCAAAACCAATCTGTAAAAGAAAGGTTTCGCTCTAAATAAGTACGTGAAAGTTATGTTACATGGATGGCAGGCAGTTGCATATAAGCGAAATTTTTCGGTAAAGTATGATCGGCTGCTTACGCGGTTACTGCAAAATTTCACTTATACCCAACTGCTCGGGATAGAACTATTACTTATTGTTAATTGTAAGTAGTAGATTTCCATAAGTTCATATTAATATAATTAAACGGTTAACATAGAAAAAATTTGCGCAATTAGAGCTTCTTTAATTTGATTGAGTTAAGAAAGTTCAGCAAGAATTTATTATTTATAATTTGCGATTTTTATCATTAGATTTGATAAACAATATTACGTTCATCTCGGGCTTATTTTCTTAACAATATTTTGACGTTTGTGACGATCTTATGTTTCGATAACCTAACCATTCTTGTAGGTGTCATAAAAACTTGTCTTCTAGCATCATTATCACAGCCGTTTGTTCGGGCGTATAAATTCTTTTACGTTTTTGCGCTTTAATACAATAAGTTGTTAATCAGTTTGCTCTAGTGAAGCTTATTTATTATTTTTTTTCGATGACCTCAGATTTCTATTAAAATTTTTGCGGGGGGCCAAATATAGCTCATCATTACAGGGTTGAGAGCCGGACATCGTCTCAAATTAGTTGAGTAGGGAAAGGTCTTCCACTCCAGTCCAATAAGACATAGTAAATATTAAAATTTTTACGATATGTAAGATTAAAATTTTAGTAATAAATGATTTTTTAAATGATATGACTAATGCTTCTATAAAATATTCTTTTGAATTGATTAAATTTTTTTGAAAAACTTCAGTTTGAGAAATAAAATTTTTAAACTTTTATAAGTAGAGCTTATAAAATTTCAAAATTTTATTTCTCAATCAAAACTGAAGCTTTTCAAAAAAATTTAATCAATTCAAAAGAATATTTTATAAAAGCATTAGTTCATAAAATTTATAATTATATCATTTAAAAAATTATTTATACTAAAATTATAATTTTTCATGTATAATACTGTTTTATTATAAAAGATCTTCATTCCGGTGATCACCATCTTCGGCATGACCATTTTGAATTCGTTTTAAATAAATTAACGCGTTTACGAGTGCCAGAAATAAAAAAATTTTTTAGAGAATTTCATTTGTATGAAACGCAGGTATGAGTGACGAAAAGGAAAAACTTGTACTCAACGTCAATGAGTGAAATGATTCACAGGTTTCCCCTTTTTGTCACTCATATATAAATTAAAATTTTTGCCCTTTGAGGCTCTAACAAAAAAAAAAACTCTGTTAAATTTCAGTATAAATTATACCATAACCCAAACTTTAAACACTAACCTTAATTCAGCTTTAAACAAATTAATTTTTGGTTTCTTTAATTGGATTTACAAATTATACTAGTCGTGTATTGAAATTTTTCTTTGAAAAATATCCGTTAAGTATATCAAAAAATCGCATATGATAAAGTTTAAACATATATCAATAATAATAAAAAAAAATGCCATCGAATTTTAACTATTTACAAGCTATAACATTTGGACTTACAAAAAAAACAATATTTATTATTATATTAATTTTCTTATTATGGAACTTTGTCAATATTACTATAAAACTAGAGTCCACAGAATCGAATAAGGTAAAGCATTTCTTAAAAATATTTTAAAAGATAATATATTAAAAATTAATGGTTTAAATATAGGCAATACATAATATTAATAAGTATATTGAGGAGAATACAATTAAAGAGAATATATTTGAAGAGAATACACCTGAGGAGGATTTATTTGAAGAGAATACACCTGAGGAGAATATATTTGAAGAGAATACACCTGAGGAGGATTTATTTGAAGAGAATACACCTGAGGAGGATATATTTGAAGAGAATACACCCGAAGAGAACACGCCTGAAGAGAATACACTTGAAGAGAATACACTTGAGGAGAATACACTTGAGGAGAATACACTTGAGGAGAATACACTTGAGGAGAATACACCTGAAGAGAATACACCTGAAGAGAATACATTTGAGGAGAATACAATTGAAGATAATGCAGTTAAAGAAGATACAACTAATTCATCTCTTGAAACGCCACTAACAGAGGACGAAAAGATCAACATAAAATATTGTCAAGAGAAAATATGTAAATTCTTGTTTCCACATTTTCACCCAGAACAAGAGACTCGTGCCAATATTCATACTCGCCTTTACACACAGCTAGCACGATCACTAAATCGTACATTAGTCCTAGTAAACGTTGGAAATTCTAGAGTTAGAGCGTGTTCTCTATATCGGTTCGATTTTTATTATGATATAAAAGCATTCCAAAAACGTTATCCAGACATTCGATTTATAACACAAGATAAATTTTTTGAATGGACAAAAGAAAGAAAAATCCGACCAATTGCGCAACATTCATGGATGATTCAAGACGGTAGAAATGATTCTTTAAGTGTTCGAGAAAAAAAGACTATGGGTGTCGATGAAGGAGTTAAATTTGGAAGCAAACGAATAAAATCTTTTTGCTTAGATGTATTTGATCTAAACATAACGAATTATAAAGAATTTCATACAGGGATTGGAAAATTGGACTGTGAAGTAATGTTGAACTTTGTTACGAACACTCTAAAAACTCCAGAATATGAAGTAATCATGATATTAAATAAGTCACCTAAAGAAATGTTTCCACAAATCACTAAAGCAATTCCATATTCACCTTATATTATTAAAGAATCTAAGAAAATTATAAAGAAATTAAAGCCTTATATAGCTATTCATTGGAGAATGGAACAGGCTCAACCAGAATTAATGCCAGAATGTGCCAGAAGATTAGTTAAAACATTAAAAGACGTTCAAAAACAATACGGAATCAAGAATGTATATTTTGCAACAGATTTTCCACTTAATGGCGGTAAGCCTCAATCACAAACGTTTTATGTAATTTCTAACTTTCATAAAGAAGCTATTAAAATACTTGGACTAAATGATAGTTCTGTAAATAGTTTCGATAGTTCTGATCATATAACATTCAATACATGGGTTTCAATGGGCGCATTTTCACAAATTAGAGACGACCCAAAATACGAATCAGAATTTAAAGGATCTGGTATACACGGAATACTTGATAAATTAGTTTGCATCAATGCAAAATATTTCTTAAAGGGTCCAGGAGGTTGTGCTAGGACAACAAGTACTTTTACAAGAATTGTTGTTGAGGAAAGAGAAAAGGTGAAGAGCAAATATGGTTTGATTAATTCTGTTTCCTTATGGTAAAGAAGTTTCGATGTCTAACAGTTAGGCTCTGAGATCTAATAGCAATAATCTCACATTTTACCGAGCTTTACATATTCACCATTTTTTACAAGGAAAGATACATTATAATATAATTAATGTTGGCAAAATAGAATAATAGAATAATTCCAATTTCTTTTGCTACTTTATAAATAAATAATTTTTATTAAAAGTTTTTGATATATTTACTATATAGTTGCTCCCACAGGTAGCGGTAAACAAATCACGTGACACATGCGCATATAAATTTTTATAGGGTTTGGTACGAAATCCTCATAGGAGGACTTTCGTCTGATGGCTGATGTTATCAATTGCCCGGGTAACTTATTTGTGTACTTTTTGAGAACGTAACGTTTCACTAGCAAAAAAATCGACGTGAAAGCCATTTCTAGCTCTAAATGAACGTTATGAAAATCAATTAATTGATTTAGTATGGCCTAATTTAGAAAATTATATTAAAGATATTAATATAATTATGAATATTCTGACTAAGCAAGAATACATTTAGAAAGAACACATTATTTCTACTATAGTTAATTAGTTAGAACAAATTTATGCTAGAATAGTGATTTCATATTATTTAGTTCATTGTAATTAATTAAATATTACTATATAGTATTATCTTTTTTTTTATACTAGGTCCTCTTTATACTTTATTAAATAGTTAGAAGTTAATATTTTTCTAGTATCGAATAATGCATATAGATATTTTTGATTCTAATATAAACTCTTAAATTGTAATGGATTAATTTTTTTTGGATTTTATGCAAAGATGTCAAGTATATTCGAAAAATTTTACGGCCAATAAAATTTGAAGATCGATGTAACGTAACAATCAAATCCGCTCAAAATATTACTTTCTGCACTTTACAAAAAAAAGTTCCCGAGAATTTTGGTATACTGTATTCTCATTCTAGCTTAATAACTCTAACGTTAATAATAAATTTTTATCATAAATCTTTGCTTTTATTTGATTGTTTTAATTTTTTAATTGGACGCAAGTCACTTTTCTTAAATTTTTTTTGTACACGACTAGTAGTTATATAAGCTATATAAAGTAGAAATTAAAACCCTAACCTTGATTTCCGTCAAATTCTAAATTTAATAAAAAATATAAATTTCGTTCCCGTTTACAATTCAAGTCCAAAATTAGTAGAAAAATGGTTTTAATCCATTAATCAACAATTGAATTAAACATAATATTTTGATATTATATTAGTTGACAATTATACGGATGACTCTAAATGTACATTTGTATTCAATCTGAAAGATGTATTAGAGAGGTTTCTATAATTAATTCTTCATTAATGAAGATATAAATACTAATATTTTAGTTATTTCACATTCCCGAAAATTCTTGTGATATAATTACCAATGCGACACAATATTTTTTATCCTCGGATTCCCAGCTTTCATCATTGCCATTCTTGATCGAATAACTCTACCAGTAAAAGAGCTATGAACCCTACAACAACCTTCCGATCCAATAACAAAATAATTTGATAAAATTAAGATCAATTTATCCATAATTCCTTGTACACCTGGTCCTTCAAACTCTTGTTTGAGTATTTCACTTAATTCTGGGATTTCTTCAAGATATTCTAAGGAATTTGTAGACATCCAAGTATTCAAGTGCATTGAGGAATTCAAAATTTTCACAGCATCGTGGTGTGTTTTCTTTACTACATGGAACGTGGAAGATTGAGCTTTTCCCATACCATTTATTGGATAATCCGTAGCAAAATAAACATTAGATATATTGGCAGTCTTCTTCATTCTATTAACCCATTCCACAAGCTTATTTGCGCATTGAGTCAACGGCTTTGTTACACCTGTTTCCATACGCCAATGAATTCCTATATAAGAATCAAGCTCGTCTGCCACTTTATTAGCAGCTTTAATAAGATGATTTGCGTATGGCACTGGTGAAATTTCTTTTCCATCTAGAAATAAATTAGATCGAAGATCATGATTTATCAATAACACATCTGTACTCATATTTAATTGTGAAATCAAATATTTTGACATAATAGAATTTTTATGTTTAGTTTTCCATAACCCCGTTGGTCCAATATTGACATGTTTGAAACTCATGTTATCATCCATGTTTAATTGAAATTGATTGAAACAATGTTTATTTAATAATATTTCTACAAAAGGTTCTACAAATCCAAAAGTATTTGGCTCGTTTGTTTTGTCAGTATTAATGTATGCATGGAACACATCCGGTTTTTTGTGACGCTCATGAGCCCATTGTTGAAAGTTTGCTTGAGATATGAATTTCACATTTGGAAATTTTTCCTGTAATATATCTAAGTTATAGTAAAAATTATAAGGAAATTGATTACAAGAACTTATCCTAGATCGTCCAACATTTGTTAAAACCATTGTACGATTAAGTTTTTCTGCGAGTTCAGTCATTGTTTGAAAATGAAAATTTGCACGAGTTTCTTGTTCTGGAAGTCGATATGAGAATAAGAATTTACAAGTATTTGATCCACAATATTTTTGGTTAATTTTTAAATCATAATTAACGTCATTAGAATAATCATTATTTAGATCGTCGGATATGCTATTAATTATTTTATCATTGTTTATCATGTCAAATAAATCATAAAGTGCTTTCGGGTCAACTATTCCTTCTTTTATAATTGGTCGCTTCGTATACGTGATGTTTATATTCTAAAAAGTAAATTAAATAATTAACCTTAAGTGATATCTCATGCATTAAACTCAAATTTATATACTGCGTAACTCACACTATATTCATTGTAAAAAGTTGATGATTTTTTATTCAAACTGAGAAAGTTTTCGACATCATCACGATTCCAAAAATTTAATATGTTGAAAATGAAAATGGTGACGATAAATACAAGAAGAAGGGTTAATTTAATCCTTTTTTTCCACATATAATTTATAAAATGTAATATAGATTGGGCGAAATAATTAGATGAAAAATCCATCTTTTTTTAAATGAGTTTCGATTCGAGAGGAAGTGGAAATTATTGGCTAAATAAGCAAAATAGCAAATTTATAATTTCCATTTTGTACGTTTGTTTGCTTAAAATAACTTTTGCTAAACATTAAATCGGTTTTTCTAGTACTGTGAAACGATGTCCAACATTTTATTGTTTGGAAACTAATCTTATCATGTGATAACGTCTTGCATTTCAAAGAATGCCTATGTGGTAAAATGCGAATTATGCAAAATTATGCTGTATATTATGCACTATAGCATAGAAATTAGCCAGGGCGGCCACTCCAGTAATCTACAATAGGTTTTTGCAATGACATTGTATAGCTTATATAATGTGATCCGAACCTCTGCAAATTATATAAATTATGCAAGAATAGCTTTTTGTACGTACGTCAATATATAATACTATTGAAATAACAGTGAAGACAAAAAAGTAATTCCCGATTTTTGATTATAAGATTTTATGTTATGCTTGATGAAAAATATTCCAACTCTTAAAAAAGTAATGTTCGAAGGGTGGTAACGATGACCATAATGATGACCGATAAGTTTAAGGGTGTTTAATCAAATTCTTTGTCGAGCTCATTAAATAATCAAGAAATAGCTCTACTTTGTTATCTTGAACTAGTGTTCCGAATGGGTTGATTGATAAATTATAGACCATGACATATAGGAATTTCATTATAGCGATGGCAGAAAACGACCCTAGCATGACCACCAAGATCAGTTACGTAATCTATTTAAAATTTGCACGTACTGAATCTGTGACACTTACCAAATCGAAAGAGCACAAAGATCGGAATTTAGCGCAGGCTTTAATTTACTTAATATTCGATATTAAAAATGTTCTCGTGTAACTAAAATTTTGTGTTAAAAACTTTTATTTAGAAGTCAAACTGTGGTTACCATAGTAAAATCTTGTGTTATTTGCGATTTTCTGTTGTTCTTCGAATTTTAGTTAAGTTACACGAGATCTTGGTGTCAGAGATTCAGTACATGCAAAAATTTTTATTACCGATTCTGACGATTTAATATCGAATGCATAAAATGATTTGATTCAATAAAAAATTCTAAAGTTTATCAAAAAAAAAAAAGAATGAAATCCCAAGTTAATAATGTTCTATACTATGAATACAATTGAAAGTGTTTATTGTTTACAGAAATACATTAAACGACTTTGATCTCTGGTATGAAAAAATGTGTTCAACATAATTCTTTATTTAGACAAAAAAATATGCGCATTGTAAATAGCATGTACTGTAAATATCTATATAACAAAATGTTATTAATTGGATTTTTCTCATAGGAAAAATGTGTATCGCTAGCATAAGGTAAGTTTTATTAAAAAAACGGACAGCACAAACTTATATAATCCTGATAACTTGTATAAGTTCGTTGCCTTGTGGTGTCGGCTCAAAGTATCATTAGAAACTTAAAAGCATTGGGTCATTAATATGTAATACGACGTATAATTGATTGATAAAACGATCAATAAACTTTTAAACTATTAATAAACGTTTAAATCAGTGTTGTTAATTTTGGCTTCCAGTGAGAATTTCTAGCCTTCCAGTGGAAATTTCTAATAGTAAAAGTTCCAGTGGTCTTCCAGTGTTTCCAGTTAACAACGCTGGTTTAAATGATTAAACGATTGGTAAATGATCAAACGGACAAACGAATAAACAACTAAACGATTAATAAACTGTCAACGGTTGAACAATTATTATAATAGTCGGTTAAAGATTAATAAACGGTTAAACGATTATTAATCGTGTAGCTTATAGTTAAGCGACGTGATTAATCGCCAGCACAATTTTTCACGGTTCCAAACCCTAGTAAATACTACTGTAAGTCAGAGTTAAGTAATTGTGTGACAGTAGGGATTTGAACTTGAAAATAACTCATATTGATCTTACCTGACTAAAGTAGAGCTTGAAATAAATTAAAAAAGTAATATGCAAGAATAAAGTTCACAGATTTGAATAATTAAATATTGTAAAGGTAAAATATTTATTTTATTTGAATTTTTGCCTTTGCGTTAAATCAAATTGACATTAAATAAGGAAGGTGGGTAACAAGCACATATAGAATCTGGGACGTGTAAATAAATGTTTAAGTTTCGAGAAAAACACGATTTAATATTTTACATTATCAAACACAAAAATATAGCTAAAAGCAATAAATCATATAACTCTTTTTTTTAAGATACTGAAATACACTTAAAGCAAATGAATTTAACATTTGCGATAAATTATCTTTAACATTTCGTGATACATTATGCGATTGTCTAAGTCTTTTTTAAAAAACTTGTAATTGTTTAGGATCTGTATTTTAAGTTTGATAGCTACTGTTCTGAGAATGTTCCATTTTTACCTTTCGTAAATTTCTTTATTGTACGGAAGCTATCAGAAATTGAATTAATTATTTTATTATGAAACCCTGAAGTATTTGTATACTGATAAGATAATTTTCCCATTATTGCGAATAAAGTTTCTATTATTAATTGCATTTCTTCGGTTTGGGTCATTTTTATTTGAAAATGATTAAGCGAATTATTTATTTATTTTCTTTTTTTAACAAAAACTTTCTATCACTATGTGCGGGTAACAACGTACTTACGTACGTATAAGAAAGGAAATGATTTAGCTGTTAGGATACGTATCTATTTTATTTGTAGATTTAATGCGTATTTCACATAATTTTAATTGATTTTACATATAACGATAATAAAATTTAATTGCAATTAATTTTAGTGAAGCATGGTTAAAAATCCATTGATTGGTCCAAGTTCTGTGTTATATATCGATATGACATAATTACTGTGACAAACAATTTTTAAAATACTATTTATACGTGCACGTGATATATAGCAGATAATTCATGTAACATTTTATAAAACGCTACTAAAACTATTGGAGGTTTTTTTTATATTAAAAATACTTAAATATTCATTGAATTAATTTTTTCATGTAATTTGACCTTATTTTATTAAAACCAATATTCTACAAAAATTATTAATAATTGATGTATTATTCTTAACGTTAATAGAATAATAATTGGTATGTAAATCAATTTTTTTCATTCCATCAGAAACAGCACTGACGATCTACTAGAAACATCAATTTGCCTTAAAAACCATTCAAATGCTTTCTTATTATTTAAATACTAATACTATTTCATTAGCAATTTCCAATCAACGATTAGATTCAATAGCTTCAGAAACACCTATATCACTTTGATAACATTTTTAATACGTCTGTATTATTTATTAAAATTCTACAACACATTTTGTAATATAAGCTAAGTCCTACCTTTAAATTTTGAGTCGTAGACATTGCATAGCTTTAGACAAAAGTTCTGGTGTCAAGTATATCAAACTTCTCTATAATTTTACGTGATCAACTATTTAGAATCACTATTGTATAAGTTTTCGTCTATTTTTTGGTTCTTGTTGAATATAAACACGAAATTTTAAATTATGTAATAAAAAAGAGGCTAATATACTAATAAGTAGGGTTTCTCAGATTCAAACCAAATCAAATATCGGATCAATTTGAATTTGATCAAATTAAATATACTTTGATTTGAATTTAATTTGATTCAAATATTTGAATTTGATTTGAGTTAAAAAAAAATTTTTTAATTTTAAAATATTGATTGGCAAAGAAAATACTTAATTTACAAAATATTTACTATATTAATTGATATTGAGTTTTTAAATAAAAGTGTTCTTCTAAACAAAATACTTCTAGTTTTTTTTTTTTTATATATTAAGGTAACCTCTTTGGTCTTTTTGATTTTTATTAATGACTTTTTTGGTAATATGATTTTATAAACCATTACAGAAAGAGTGTACAATTGGTTATACATGTAATTTTTCTATATTACCTATTTAAGAAGTTTACTTAAAGGTTCCTTATCAATTGTTATATCTAACACCCTTACTTAAGTATTCTACTTTAAACCCACTGAATCTGTAATCTGTATTAATATTACTGAATTATGTTCAAATTATTGTCTCAACCTTAAAATTATTTTATTCTTAAAATAAACCTTTTAGAACCTTCTGTACTTATTTTTACAGTTGATCCAATAAATACTTATAGTTTAATAAAATAAAAAAGTTAATTATCTTAATAAAATTTTGAATAAATAACTTATAATATTAAATATTTAATTATAAATTTTCAAATTAAATCAAATCAAATCAAATTAAATTAAATTAAATTACAGAACTTTATTAATAAATTAATTAATTAATATATTTGATTTTTTTTTTTTTTTTTAAGTTAAAGTTTCTATTTTTGGGATGCAACATGTTTATTCAAGTATATAGAAAATGATATGTTACTAGGGGCTTACCTTACAATGGAGATTACAACTAACCACATGTGCACTTTTAGTGTCTAATTTAAGTAATTCACTTATACATTGCTATATAAGCTTTATACTAGATGTCATATCTGCAAGCCAATTAAGAGTTTTGCCTATTTAAACTCTCTGCATATGCAATTCATTTTGTATCACAGGAACATCTTCAAGGCTACACCTATTCAAGTTTCTGATACTAATCAATACCCTTAGAACTACTTTATTCTCAATAGGAAACTTACTAGAACCTTTATATCCTACATATACTGATCTAGTTTTATGCAACATGTTATAGTTACCTAACATTTGTAGTTACAAAAGTTACTTGTTTAACTGCTACATTACACTATTTTTACTCTTGTAAAGTTTACTAAAACCCTAGTACATATCCTTATGGCATCTTCTTCATCATCCTTTACTAACTGCAACTCAGAACCAGCAGTCTCTTCTAGATTATCAATCCAGATAACCTAGTATAATATACTTTTGTATTCTTTTTCTTCAGTAAGTCTGATAGCCTGATTGGTTATGTGCTCCTCTATACTTATTTGATGTTTAATTTAATCTTCAGTTCCTATAAAGGTGTTTTGTGGGATTTAACCAATCTGATGATACCATCAAAAATTTATGCTACCTCTTTACTCAGGAATTTTTAAGTGAGTTTCCATTACCTTGGTTCCTTAGTCTTTTATGTCTAGTGGTCTTATTATGGGTTTATACTAAAGTTTTATATAACATTAGTTATACATTCCTCTATATACATGTAATATTACACTTCATATAGATGTCCTAAGCTTCCAATGTTAATAGAACCTGACTTGGTATACCTGGATTACAACTGCATGAGGCCAACTGATTGACAGAAGACAGTTACTATAATGTAGATATAATTTTTAAATTTTATCGTAGGTGAAATTTGAAACTTAGACCTGTCACTTGAAGAATGACAACCCAACTACTGCACTAGGATCACTATCCTTATATTTGATTTTAAATAATAATAAAAAGACTATTTTTAATATAATTTATTATTTAGTTTTTAGTTTAGAATTAAACAAAAGTATTTAATATAAAAATATGATAATATAGTAAAGTAATTATGTTATCAATTCTCAAGTAACAAGTCTAAAGCTCAAATTTTTAGTATTAATGAAATTTTTTTTTTAATATTAAAGATAAGTACTTGTGATTTAGGCTTTTATTAATAGTATGTTTCAGCTTTATAATTGTATTACAATAACTACAAAGAGTAATCATAAAAAGAGTGTACAATTAATCACTTGTACAACTTTAGTTATTGTCTAATTTAAGTAGTCCACCCAAAAGGTTCTATGCTAATTGTTATACTTAGAACCCACTTGTGAGTTCTTTATTTAAATATTTTTAGTTCTTGTATCTACTTATCTACTTACTCAACAACTACTTCAGTTTTTACTGGTGTACATATACTATAATTACTAGGTCTTTAAAGTAGTTCATTTATATAAAAAATCTTTAATCTTGTATTAAACCTACTGGAGCCTTCTGTTATCTAATTTCTAGTTGACCTGATATTGCTATAACTAAGACCAATACTTGCAATCAGAGTAATTCTTAAACTACTATGTTCTTGTAGAATTCACACAACTTTAGTACTCCTCTTTACAATCTTACCAGTATCTTGTATACTTATACAAGTTCTTCTATACTACCAATTCAGTTAGCTTTGTATGATGTAACTTTATACTTATATTAGCAAAATTTTTAAGCAAATATATATTGATATATAACATTAAATCAATATATATTAATTGAAAATAATTAATATATATTAATTAATTGTTATATATCAATATATATCACTAATAATATATAACAATTATTGATATATAATGATTATAAATGATTATAATTATTATCAATAAGTAATAATTTGTATAAATTTTATTAAATTTTCTTAAACTTTAATTTTAGTTTTTTTCGATAACTAGTAATTCAAATTGGTTAAAATTTTTACTATAAATAGTATATATATTCAACTATATTATACTAAAGTTTTAACTAATTTAGATTTATAGTTCTTAAGAAATCACTTGTAAATAATAGTAAATTTTTTAAAAAAATTAACTATCTTTTATAAATGATTTCTTAAAAACTATCAATCTAAATTAGTTAAAATTTTAGTATAATATAGTTGAATTTATATACTATTTACAGTAAAATTTTACCTTATTTGAATTACTAGTTATCAAGAAAACTAAAATTAAAGTTTAAGAAAATTTAATAAAATTTTGTTATATATTATTATTAATCACTAAAGATAATACTTGGCAAAGGTACTATATATTATCAGCAATCTAAAGATTACTAATAATATATATTACTTTTAAAATTTTTTTGATATAGTTCAACTAGTAGCCAGGTTGGTAAATCTCTTTACCTAAGGTTCTTGCCTATACAGATCACCTGTCTAAGTTTTTGTTTTTAAATCATGATTTTCATAAATAGTACCATTAAAAATCATACTACTTCTCTACTTGGAATTTTCAAACAAGGCTTTTTATAGAGTATATATTTTCTAAATTTATTTATATAACATTGATACTTTCAAAATTATTTTTAGTACAATCAGAATTACAGAATTACAACCTCAGATACTTCATACAAGTTACTAAAATAGGACTATTGTTTAAATTTCTATTGCTAATAAGATTTGAACTCTAGGCCTACTGCTTAGAAAATAACAACCCAACTACTATACTAGAATTGCTATCCTCTGTTAATAAAAATTTAAAATTCTTTTTGTATTATAGTTAATTATCTTTCATTATTAATTAGAATTAAATACTTGTTACCTATATTATACCAATATAACTAAAAAATTATATGATATTTGTATAATAGTTGTACTTTGTACAAAGAAATATAAACTAATACTAAACAGTATGAATCTGTAATAAGTTCTTGTAACTATATAAATTATAGGAACCAAAAAGATGAAAGCCTATTTAAAAGATCTAAATAGAAAGATAACTTACACTTTTAATAATATTATTATAAACACTAAATTTAAAAACAAAACTAGAACTTATAAAGCTAAATAATATATTGGTTTTTAAAAAGAAACTATTATAATCAGCCTAGTTATCAGAATTTTTAAAAAAATAATAGATAAAAAGGTTTTATATTAAAGAATATAAGAACTAAAATTATAATTATTTCTATCTTTCTAAATTATTTGAATTAAAAGTTTAGTAGAATTTAAATTAAATATCAAAATAATAAAAATATATTATAAATTAAATAATAGAATTGGAGTAAATACTATAATGATATAGTGGTTTAATAATATTTTTTGACTGCAAATATTGGTTTCAAACATAATATAACTAAGTTAGCTATAAGAATGTGATACAAAAAATTTTGAAAGGTTTAGTACAAAGTTAAAAGTTCTTTATATAAGTAAACTGTCTTAAAAACTTAGTAACTATAGTATATATTTATCAGTATTAATTAAGGTTGTTAATAGATATAAATAAATAAATATAGAAACTAATATGTTTAAATAGAAAACTTACAAACAGTTTTTAGATATGACAACTAATATAGAACCTTTGAATAAACTACTTAAATTAGATAATGAATAAAATTATACAAATAACTAATTGTACACTTTTTTTATAATTGACTTCTATAGTTGTAATACAACTATTATTTAAATATACTATTAATAAAATTCTAAATTACAAATATTTATTTTAATATTTAAACAAAAAAAAATTTTTAATACTAGTATAAGTTAAATATTTACTAAATATACTATTTTGTATTCTATAAATTATATAAAAATAGATATTATTAAAATTTATATTATTCAAAACTAGAATTAAAAACTTAAAATAAACAACTTAGTAAAATAAATAAGTTATTAACTTTTTAAATATTAAATTATAAGGTTAAAACCTATTAATAGTAAAATTTAAACAATTATTTATATAATATATTACATTATAACAACAGTATTCTATTGATTAATTAGAATAAGATACTTATAACTATGATTATATTAGTTTTTTTTTTAGTGTTAAAATAAGAACTTGCTCATATCTTTATTTGTAATTTTAGTTATATATATTAATATACTATATATTAAAATATACTAAGATTGTAAACTACAAAATAAAAACTATATGCAAGAATTAAAGTTTAAACAGTTTTATTTGTAACTTAAATCCATCTATAATTACATTAATATAACTAACAGAGCATATAATATTTATATAATTTTAGTTATATAAAAAAATACAAATCAGTATTAGGTAGTGCAAACTTAAGATAAGTTTTTGTGATTATATAAATTTATAAAACTAAAAAAAAAGTAAAGCTTATTTAAAAAAACTCAAATAAAGAAATAATACAGTATTCCTTTACAAGAAATTTAACTTATTACAGAACTTCATACAAACCGACAAGCAAGAATTATCACTGCACATGGTCTTACATCACCTGTTTATATTAAATCAGGAATAGAACAAGGTGAAACCTATTCACCCTTACTCTG